>JAEIFQ010001141.1:0-145814 GCA_018904025.1 Zaprionus vittiger | reverse complement strand
ACCTACGTTGCTATGTATGTACACTAGTGCTGTGTCGTTCGTGAACGAACGAACTAAATTGAACTATTCACCAAACTGAACGAACGGACTAGGTCTGTCTTCCTAGTTCAATATAGTTCGTTAGTTCAATTTAGTTCACTTAGTTCAATATAGTTCACGTCGTTTCTTTTTGATCTCTTACCTGATCGTTCGTTCGTTTGTTCGCTAAGTTCGAGTCGGTCTGGGTTCATAGTTCGATGGGTCGGTCTTGGTTCATTTAGTTCGTTTATCGAATAAGCTGATTAATTTTCGCTTACATTTAAAACTACGAAACTTACAAGTTGGTGAGTATCAACGGGTACAAAACGAAAGCATGGCAAAGTTTGGAATTTCTTTGATTCAGTGGATGTGAAGAGTGCTAAATGCAAATACTGCAAAACTTTGCTTAGTGTGGCTGGTGGATCGCAAAGGAAGCGTTTATCGCGTCACCTTAAAAATAAGCACCCAGCAACTTTGGAGGAAACAAAGCGCCAAAAAAATCGAAAGCCGACAGGAAGCAAATGTAAACGCAATCTTTTGATTTATTCATTTTAAGTAGGAACACTAAATTCTTGATTTCTTTTAACATAGACTCCTCAGATAATTGGACCCCAACAGCAAAGTGATAACACCGTTCATTCAACTATTGCAAATTCATTCGTATGATTGCAAAGGTCATCATGCCATTGCCAATTGTAGAAGAGTCAGATTTCAAGCAGCTCATAGATGATGTGTCTAATTGTCCACTCGAAAAACGCAGCCCAACATGCTTCACCCAAAGCTTCGGGACGAAATTGTTAGTAGCGTCAAAGAAAAAAATTGAGCATTTTTGGAAGCACCTTTAAGCAAGTTTAAAAAATGAACGATTGAACTAAATGAACGACCTAGTTCATTGATTTTAAATGAACGAACGAACTTATTCCTCAAATTGAACTAGGATTACCCCAACACTAATGTACACATATACATATGCACATGATTTGAATTAATTCTCGATAAATAGCGCTTGCGCTCGCCTGCCTTCCTTGTTAGCTGACACAAGCACTTGGTTTTATGCTCATACTTTCTTGAACAACTTTTTGTCTTTATTGTCCGATTGGATTGCAATTTAAAGAATAAGTAGATATAACTATCAGCTTAGTATATGTCAAAGTCAGAAAGTTTTATCTCAAAGGCAACTTACAATAAAATTGAGTTAAGGTTCAAAAATAAATTATTGATTTGCGGGGGGCGGTGGGCGTGGCACCCATTATTTGAAATAAACTTGATCTGCGCCGGCTACACAGAAATGTTCATGCTAAATTTGGTATCTCTAGCTCTTATAATAGCTGAGATCTGTGTGTTCATCTGGTCATCCGGACATCCAGATCAGACAGACATGGCTCAATCGACTCGGCTAGTGATCCTGAGCAAGAATATATATACTTTATGGGGTCTGCCACGCCTCCTTCTGCCTGTTACATACATTTGCACAAAGTTAGTATACCCTTTTTGACCATTTCAATGGTCGAAGGGGTATAAAAAGACGTGCGTTCGTTTCAAGTACTCCATTGCTAGCCTAAGCTTAACTACGGCGGCGAAACAGGGCAATTCAAAACAGAAAAGAGAGAATTTTATTGCGCTCCCGCTCCGCCCTAAACTAATTTACACTAAACTTCATAATTTTTCTTTTTAATAATCTAACCAATTTAACAAAGACATAAAACTTTATGTAGCTATGTACGTATATGCAAGCGCATAGGCATACATAATTACATATGTTTTAATTTCGTTGGTATTCAAGGTTGGTTTGTGTATGTGCATATGTATTGTAAATTATTAATCTTCTTCTTAGCACCTCTTCGAAAGCGCTTTCGTCGCGGGATGTGGAAATTAAAGTGAGTAAACAACACACATAAACACTTTTATGCCCAACATATGTTTGCACATGCATTTAATTTTTTTTGTAAACAAATCACAATTATCACAAAACAGAAAAAAAACGAACTTTGAAATGTCCACATAACTAAACTATGCTCCGCCACCAATAAACTATTACTTACCTTTTTTATTATCACACCCGAGCGAAAATTAAAAATAATCAAATTTGCGAACACATTACACGCAGTTTTACGCGACACTGAATCACTCAATTGCTCTCTCTCCATTCAGTCAATTTGAGTGAAACCTATAAGTGTGCCCATGTCACTTTTTTTTTTGATCCTCAGCTGTTTTAGCCCGTAGACCGAATATAAATTTGAGGGAAATCAAAACAAAACAAATATAAACAAAGAATTGTAGCTTTTTTTTAGGAAAAAATCTAATTTAATTTAGTGGCAGCTTTAAACTTTATATTTTAATTACATGTTCATTGCTATACCTTATTTTTAAACTATTTATTTATTCAATTTCGTTTAATATTTCAGTGTCATGTCAGGTTATAATTTTAAATTGTTTAAATGTTAGGGCTATTAGTTAATAATGGAATAAATTAATTATAATGATTGAACCCGAACTAATGTAATCTCTGCAAGGGGTCGCCATCCAAGATGCACCCACAGGAATGGGGCGACCAAAGGCAGGGCGGGCTAAACTGGCCACGTAACATCTGTGTGCCAACCTAATACTTCAGTTTGCCAATATTATCTATGCAAAGTGAAGGGTTGCAGATATCTCTCCGACGTATTAGTTCGTCATCGTCAGCACGTTTTATTAGATAAATTATATTGTAGGCCTTGGACTTGGCCATTTTAAGGATCACCACCCCTTAGCCGACAAGCAGGAGCCGGAAATTGAAACGTGCGGTCAAGTCCATGAAGTCCAACAGCCTATAGGGAATGGCAACCAATGATCTATGGTAGGGTGGACAATCGCTGTTGCCACAACATCAGTACAGTAATTTAAAGCACCAGCTGCAGCAGCAATACCAGCGCAGCTCCAAATGAAACTCCAAATATAAACTCGTTTAATTAAATGTATTGACATTTTTAGCTTTTTTGTACAGGTTAATTTTCGTCGTCCGTCTATTTTGTAACTACTTAACATTAGGAATATTGCACGCAGAATTTAAATAAAATTAATAATGCAAAGAAGCAAATATAGTTGTGCCGAAAAACCCCCCCATACTACCGATTCATTTAGCCGGAACCAGCGCGTGCAAGCTACAACAATATTTAAATACCAACCGCTTCACAGCATACGTTGCATGCTACAAATGATGGCATAGAAATTGTTAATAGAAGAAGTGACAGATTAAAGACTAAGCCTCAGTTATCCTATTAGGAAGAGGATAATAGTTTAAAAAAATTTGTTCTAAATGCTCACACTATATTTAACGATGTACCAGATTCATTTGATGAAATTCAATACAGAGATAATAAATCTGTTTGGGAAGAAGCCATCAATACAGAGTTAAGTGCTCATAAAATTAATAATACTTGGACAATTCCAAAAAGGCCTGAAAATAAAAATATTGTAAGTAGCAGATGGGTATTTTCTGTTAAATATAATGACCTTGGAAATCCAATTGGATACAAAGCTAGATTGGTTGCACGAGGATTCACTCAAAAGTACCAAGTCGACTATGAAGAGACATTTGCTTCTCTAGCTAGAATTTCAAGTTTTCGATTCATATTATCACTGGTAATACAGTATAACTTGAAAGTCCATGAAATGGATGTAAAAAAAGCTTTCTTAGTTGGCATGTTAAAAGAGGAAATATATATTAGACTTCCTCAAGGTATATCGTGCAATAGTAACAACGTGTGTAAATTGAATAAGGCAATTTACGGACACAAGCAAGCGGCTAGATGCTGGTTTAAAGAATTTAAGCAAGCATTGAAAGAGTGTGAGTTTGCATATGATCGCTGTATATATTGTATATTTTAGACAAAGGTAACATCAATGAAAACATATATGTTTTGATATATGTAGATGATGTCGTTATAGCTACAGGAGATTTGACAAGAATGAATAACTTCAAAAGGTATTTAATGGAAAAGTTCAGAATGACAGACCTAAATGAAATAAAACATTTTATTGGAATTAGGATTAAGATAAAATTTATTTAAGCCAATCTGCATTTGTTAAGAGAACTTTAAGTAAATTTAACATGGGGAATTGTAATGCAGCTAGTACTCCTTTACCTAGCAACATAAATTATGAATTACTTAATTCAGATGAAATTATAGGATGTTTAATAAACATAATGTTTTGTACACGCCCAGATTTAACTACTGCAGTAAATATCTTGAGTAGATATAGTAGCAAAAATAACTCCGAATTATGGCAGAACTTAAAAGGAGCTTTTAGATATTTGAAGGGCACTATCCATATGAAATTGACTTTTAAAAAGAACTGGGCATTCGAAAATAAATTAATTGGTTATGTGGATTTTGATTTCGGTGGTTGTGAAATTGATAGAAAAAGTACAACAGGGTACCTATTCAAAATGTTTGATTTTAATCTTATTTGTTGGAACACAAAGAGACAGTAGCAGCCTCATCAATTGAAGCTTAGTATATGGCCCTATTTGAAGCCGTGAGAGAAGCTCTATGGCTTCAATCTTTATTAACTGGTGTTAACATTAAACTAGAAAACCCCATTAAAATGTACGAAGACAATCAAGGCGATATTAGCATAGCAAACAACCCCTCATGTCATAAACGAGCTATAAATATTGATATTAAATATCATTTTGTGAGAGAGCAAGTTCCGAATAATGTGATTTGCCTTGAGTATATTTCTACAGAGAACCAACTGGCTGACATATTTACAAAACCGTTACCTGCTGCAAGATTTGTGGAGCCACGAGACAAATTGGGTTTGCTGTAAGACGAAATTTAATTTCTGTAAACATTTTTTGTCACAATGATCTGATCGGGTTTTTCTGGGTTTTCCCCGTATCCTCGCAGCGAATGCTGGATCAGTTAACACTTCCCAGAATTCACGCCACCAACATATGATAGTTACTAATGAATATTTTTATACCCTTCGACCATTGAAAATGGTCAAAAAAGGGTATACTAACTTTGTGCAAATGTATGTAACAGGCAGAAGGAGGCGTGGCAGACACCATAAAGTATATATATTCTTGCTCAGGATCACTAGCCCAGTCGATTGAGCCATGTCTGTCTGTCTGGATGTCCGGATGTCCGGCTAACCAGATGAACACACAGATCTCAGCTATTATAAGAGCTAGAGTTACCAAATTTAGCATGAACATTTCTGTGTAGCCGGCGCAGATCAAGTTTATTTCAAATGTTGGATGCCACGCCCACCGCCCCCGCAAATCAATAATTTAATTTTTGAACTCAATTTATAAGCGCTGTATAAAAGATACAACTTTCTGACTTTAACATATAATAAACTGAATAAAATATCTACGTATTCTCGAAATTGTAATCCGATCGGTCAATAAACACAGAAGTTATTTAAGAAAGTATGAGCATAAAACCAAGTGCTTGTGTCAGCTAACATGGGAGGCGGGCGAGTGCGAAGCGCGAGCGCCATCTGTCGAGAATAATTTCAATGTATGTGCATATGTATATGTCTACATACATAGGAACATAGGTCGAAGGGTATCCCACTGTCGCGTTCTGCGCGACTGTTGCTTTTCTTACTGGTTAATAAACTAACTTAATTTAACACGCAACATGGGTATACCCGGTTACCTAAGGAGTGTGATTGGCAACTACTTCAGGGACCGCGTGCTATGGTATGAAACAGAAGCTGGTCCAAGAAGCCACCAAGTCTCTGCAGGAGTTCCACAAGGGTCGGTACTTGGACCGATATTATGGAATATCATGTACGATGGAATTTTGAGTATCAGCAAACCCAGAGGTGTGGAGCTGCACTGCTTCGCCGACGACGTGGCGGTAACAGCGGTTGCCAAGACAATACCGGAGCTCCAGGACAATAGCAACTTGGCGTTCAGGACGATCATTGAATGGCTGGAAAGAGTCGGCCTGGGAATTGCTGCGCACAAGACTGAAGTAGTCCTACTGAGCAGCAGAAAGACCATTGAGAACATGCAGGTCGAAGTCAAGGGAGTGGAAATAGTCTCAGCAGGAACGCTGAAGTACTTGGGAGTCCTAATAGACCATAGGCTCTCCTTCAAGGACCACGCGATGTATGCTAGCAGAAAAGCGGCAATAACAGGCGCAGCTCTGGCAAGAATCATGCCCAACGTGGGTGGACCCAGATTGCCGGCTAGGAGACTGCTTGCGGCGGTCACAAAAGCAACGCTGCTATACGCTGCCCCCATCTGGAGCTGTGTTACCAGTAAAGCATCGTATTTGGATAGAGCGCATACAGTATCACGGACGATGGCACTGAGACTCATAAGAGGCTTTAAAACAATATCGGACGACGCAGCGCATGCTCCTTCAGGAACTACACCCATTGACCTGGTGATTAAGGGCCAATACCTAGCGCGTGAAGGAGTTTCCCAGACAGAGATTCGTGAGTGGATCCAAGGAGTCTGGCAGACCAGGTGGCAAGAGTCGCAACGAGGGCGATGGACGTACCAGCTTATCCCTGACCTAACGGAATGGGCAGAGTGTGAGCATAAAGTGACGGACTACCATATGACACAGTTCCTGACGGACCATGGATGTTTCCGAGGGTACCTACTTAGGTTCCGCCATGCGAATACAGCCCAATGCATTTACTGCACCGACGCAATGGAAACAGCAGAGCACATTCTTCTGCACTGCTCCAGGTTCGTCGAAGAGAAGGTCCAGCTAGAGTCGCTCGCCGGGGCGCCTCTCAGCCCGAAAAGCCTGATTGTCGCTATGATGGCGGACAAAGACGTTTGGGATGGGGCACACGAGATCATCGTTAACATGATGAAACGTGTCCGCAAGGACGAGACGGCCAACAGAGATGGAGGATCAGGAGTACTCCCGTGTGGTGGCGGGGTAAGAATACTACCACAGTGCGCTCGGCTTGTCGTAAAAGGCGACTAAAGAGTCAAGGATGGAGCGTCATATTGCAGTACAACGCATAATGAGAGGGAGTGCGAATTGGCACCATATTCTGCTCACCGATGAAATACTTTGACTGGCAGTCCCGGTGAGCCCTACAGGACAGGAGAGAGAGCGGAGGTTTTTGTATAGTACGTAGGCATAACTCTACTTGGAGGGTTATGAATCGTGCATGCCATCTACGGACGGTAGATGGTATCTTTAGAAGATTTCATTTTCCTGCCGTATACATAATAAAAAAAAAAAAAAACACTACTCACACAGTCACATATAGAGAGACATTCATTTCGATCAATTTGGACGTGTTTTTGTTACGCTGCGCGAAATTCTTCTTTATCACGAAGTCTGCTTGGCGAGATTGGCTGAGTCACTGCACAAAGCCACACGGTGTTAATATACTTTATTTCGGCGCGATTAACCGTGAGAAAAAAAGCCCAAACATTTGGAAATTTCTCCTTTTGCAATTCTGTGCTGCTGAGAATAACAGCTGACAGCGCTGCCAGCTCACGCCAGTGATCGTTCGGACTCAATTGGCGTTGCCATATCAACTGCGCTGCTAGGGCTGCATGATCAGCTGGGTGCGAAATTCAAATATATAATTTGAATATTGTAACGTTTAAGTAATATTCAAATATTAATTAAATTTGAACTTTACTAAAGTGGACCACTGCTGTAATTGCGTAACAACAAAAATTTATATTTATATATACATTTATATTTATATTTACATATAAATCTATATTTATATTTATATTTATATTTACATATAAATCTATATTTATATTTATATTTATATATAAATTTACATTTATATTCATATTTATATATAAATTTACATTTATATTCATATATATATTTATGCTTATATTTATATACAGTTAGCTAAGAAAAGGCACAAAGGTCGCGGACAGACTAATCATCAACCTCTCGCCATCTCGGTGCCTAAGTAGAGGCTCTGGTGTCCGAAAAGAGGCGGAATAACCTCCATCAAGCTAAGCCTAGGAGAAATCCGTGGGTGCTCCACGGCTGTTAAGGCTAATCCACTGTTATCAAATAAATGGATAGGCCTGCGGGGGGCTTCGCCCCCACTGACGACGACCCATTCAGGAGGAGCTCCAGAATGTCGAGGTCCCAAACAAGAGGAGCAGGATCTGCGGTGCAGGAAGTCGGAATCCCAGTGCCGGCGGTCTTGACGGAGGAGCCACCGATGTCCAGACGCCGCAGTGCTGTAGAGCTGGACATCTTGGCCGCCACAACCAGTAGCTCTAGTTCTACGAGCAACCAGAAAGGCTTGGAACTTATTAGCGTCCCGACGCACAAGAGCGGTGGAAAATCGCCGACTGGATCGTCTATACGGCCCTTAGATCTAGGCACGGCGTTCAAAAACGACGACCTCCGGAGCATACTTGAGAAAATGAGTGGCAAAACCAACGTGTTGCTCTCCGCTTTTGAAACGCAGCGCCATGTCACCAAAGAGACCAAGGGCGTAGTAACGGAACTCTCTGCTCTCATCAACAGGGCGATCGAACTCCAGGAATGTATCGCTAAGGAGAATCAGTATACATCCATTGCTACCCAAACCGAGCCCCAAAAGCCAGGCAAAAAGGCTATTTTTTTTTCAAAGAGCAAGCGCCAAAGCTGCAGGTGCCCAAAGTTCAGGCACCCAAGCCGAGCAACTATCCGGCTGGCCGTATCACACAAGAAAAGGCAAATCCCAGGGTAAAAGTGACCAATCCATGCAGCTGTTGCCAAGGAGGCTAGCACGGGAGCCGAGTGGAATAAAGTACAGCCTAAACGACTGAGGAAAAAGCCAGAGGCTCTAATAGTGAAGAAGACGGGAGAGGTCTCCTATGCTGAAATGCTCCGAAAGCTAAAAGCCGACCCGAACCTCAGCGAATTTGGCAAACATCTCCGCAAAATTCGTAGAACTCAGCAAGGGGAGCTGTTGCTGGAAGTCGAGGGGAAAGCTTCTGAAAGCGTCCCTAAATTCAAGTATGAGCTGGAAGCAACGCTAAAAGAGATGGCATCGGTACGCACGGGTGCACAACGATTAGCACTATCCTGCAGTGGACTGGACGAGGCTACGACAGCAGATGATCTCCACAGCTGCCTGGTAACGCAGTTCCAGGGCATTCTGCTAAAACCAGAGGACATCAGGGGCCTACGCAGAATGCGAGATGGGACTCAGATAGCCTCTATCCTGATGAATGCAAATGATGCGATTGTGGTCCTTGAGAAGGGCATAGTAACAGTTGGATGGTTAAGGTGCCGCATCATCAAGGACGACCGGCCCACGAGATGCTACAGGTGCCTGGGCTACGGTCATCGTGCAACGAACTGCAAGGCGACCGATCGGACAGACTGCTGTTTGCGATGCGGTGAGCGAGGGCATAAGGCAAAGGGATGTGTCGCACCACCAAAATGCCTAATATGCAGCGACGAAGTGGACAAAAACCACCCGACGGGCTGCTATGCGTGGCCGACCTACAAAGCGAGCCTTAAAGAAGCGAAGTCGCATCATAATGCAGGACCAAATTAATATTATACAGCTCAATGTTAACCATTGCGCAGCTGCTCAGAGTCTCCTGGCTCAGACTGCGGTGGAGCGCAAGGCAGATATCATGATCTTGAGCGAACCCTATATCCCTGTTCGCAACAACTCTTCGATGATTCTGGACGAGACTGGTAAAGCAGCTATTAAATGTTGTAGCCCTCTCCACGTTCAGAAATAGGCTGCCTCGCTGATGCGTGGGATTGCATATGCGAGAATAAACAGTGTACATATATACAGCTGCTATGCTCCGCCTAGCGACAGTCCTGCCCAGTTTGAGGAGTTGCTGGCAACACTGGTTAGCCATGCGAGAGGTCGCGGCCCGAAGATTCTTGTTGGCGACTTTAATGCCTGGGCAGCAGAATGGGGCAGCAGGGTATCGAATCCCAGAGGACGAGCAGTGATCGACGCCATGGTAATGCTGGACCTCTTACTGCTGAACGACGGGCCGTAAACTGACGTTCAACAATGAAAGGGGCACGTCTTTCATCGACATTACCTTTGTAAGCAGAGGGCTGGTGGCTGACTCCAGCTGGATGGTCCACGACGTGGTAACGCTGAGTGATAACGCTCTGATTTTCTTCAGCATCTTACCTATTGGCACGATTTGGAGGCGACAGAGAAGAACGGTCGGGCAAGCCTGGGGCTCTAGGAAGATCGATGAAGATATGCTGACATACCAAATCGACTCCCTTCGAATCTCAAATGGTCATGCAGACACAATGGCGGCCGTTCTCATGAAGATGCTAGAAGCAACGTGCGATGCAACCATGCCAAGGAGGAAAAAGCGCTGCGCAAGCCCCCAGTATACTGGTGGAGCTCCACCTTAAATTAGCTACGGTCTGAATGCCTCAGGGCAAGGAGAAGGGCGCAACGAGCCAGAGGCAGCACCCATTACGCGGCTCTAATGGATACTTTTAAAACCAAACGTACTAAATTTATGCACGGCATATCGGCTGCCAAATCCCGCGCCTTTAATGAACTGCTGGATACTGTAGATAAGGATATAAGCCTATAAGCTTGTAACCAACAAGCTAAGGAAAAGAGAGGCAACTCCATCGGACCCTGCTGTCCTGGCTGACATTGTAGCGGAATTATTCCCAAGGCAGACCACTACATGGCGACCAATAGCAGTGGCCCTCCACCTGATTTCCCGTGCATCACAGATCACGAAGTTGTCGAGGCAGCCAAGCGAATTAAGCCCAACAAAGCCTGGATGGAATTCCTGGAGCAGTCGTCAAGGCAGTTGCGTTAGCTAGACCTGACATCTTCAGGGAAACCTTTCAGCGGTGTCTCTCGGACAGAGTATTTCCAACGAGGTGGAAAATGCAGAAACTCCTGTTGCCGAAAGGCAAGGGACCAGTACATGCCGCAACCAGCTACCGCCCATTATGCTTACTGGATATCCTGGGTAAACTATTCGAGCGAATCTTGTATGCTCGAATAGAGGCTATCACAGAGAGCAGAAACGGCCTAAAAAGTAATCAGTACGGCTTTCCGACGGGAAAGAGCACCCATTGTTGGCAACTACTTTACCGAACGTGTCCTTTGGTTCAATACGGACGCTGGCCCGAGAAGGTACCGTGTGTCGGCAGGTGTCCCCCAAGGATCTGTGCTTGGACCGATCCTGTGGAACATCATGTACGATGGGATTCTGCGCATTAACCGGCCCTTAGGAGCTGAATTACATTGCTTTGCGGATGATGTGGCAATAACTGCAGTGGCTAAAACAATAGCAGATCTGGAAGTCAATTGCAATGCGGCAATAAGTGCGGCTATCGACTGGCTCGAGAATGCCGGCTTAACAATTGCGGCGCACAAGACCGAGGCTGTACTATTAAGCAGTAGAAAAAAAGTGGAGAAAATGTTGATCAATGTCAACGGGACCCAGGTTACCTCTCCAGAGTCCTTGAAGTACCTGGGGGTTCTGATAGACCACAGACTTTCATTCAAGGACCATGCTAGATACGCCAGCAGGAAGGCAGCAATTACAACGGCTGCCTTGTCGAGACTCATGCCCAACGTAGGAGGCCCCAGAAATCCGGCCAGGAAACTTTTAGTGGCGGTAGCAAAGGCTTCGCTGCTCTATGCTGCACCAATTTGGAGCCAAGCCACCATAAAAGGGTCATACCTGAACGGATCGCGCTCAATATTATGGTCTATTGCACTTAGACTAATTAGAGGCTTCAGGTCGGTATCCGAAGACGCAGCACTAGTGCTGCCAGGCTTGCCGCCAATTGACCTCGAGATCAAGACTCTTTGTCTAATTCGAGAAGGCGTTACCCGGCTGGAGGCTCACGAGCGGATACTGTTTGAGTGGCAGAGAAGATGGCAAGCATCGCAACGGGGGAGGTGGTCCTACCAGCTCATCCCCGACATAGCGGTATGGACGGATTGTCGTCACAAGAACTTGGACTACCACCTAACCCAGTTCCTCACGGATCATGGCTGCTTCCGGGCCTATCTACTGCGTTTCCGACACGTAGTGTCAGCTCAATGCCTCTACTGTCCCGATGCGGATGAAACGGCGGAGCATGTGCTCATGCACTGCTCCAGGTTTACGGCGGAGCGGGAGCAGCTAAGAGCGGTGACTTGTGATCCGCTCAGTCCAAGCGGCTTGATCGGGACTATGATGGCGAACAGGGATTCATGGGAGCTGGGTCACAGCATCATCACCAACATGATGAAAAGGGTCCGTGCCGACGAGATAGCCAACAGAGCTGGAGGCTAATGCAGACGACGCGTTCCTGTGTGGTGGCGGGAAAAGAATACTACCTCAGCGACTCCGGCTTGTCCTAAAAGGCGACTAAAGGGTTGAAGGACGTGCGGCTCTTGGCCAATTTCTAAGGAAGGGAGTGCGATCTGGCTTCACATCCTGCTCATCGAAGTCATACCTTCACTGGCAGTCCCGGTGAGCGCGTAAAGGACCGAAGAGCATACGGAGGTTTTTGTTTTAGTACGTAGGCATAACTCTAATTGGAGGGTTATGAATCGTGCATGCCACCTACGAACGGTAGGTGGTATCTTTAGAAGATTTTAATTTTCCTACCGTAAGGCGTTACAAAAAAAAAAACACACACCTATACACACATGCACATACTCTACATACACGCCCACCTAAAGAAAACACGACACTTAAAATAAACATGTAAAACACACCCACAGCGACTGAAAAAAGTCACCCTGTATGCGAGCGCCTCCAGTTTGAGTGGTTTTGGCCTCTCACAACTGGGGCTCTCGCACCAAGTACCGTGGCCTTTTCACTCAAAATAAACGTAAAACACTGCACTTTTCTGTTTCTTTCATTTATTTCTTTTTATTTCCGCTTCACTTAAATATTACGTACACTGGTTATACTCCTAATGCCCTATGTCCCTGCCTAGCACCGCGCACTGTTTTTCCTAATTTCCTTAGGATTAGCGTTTCCCTGCCTTAGACCACGGTGTAGCTCGCTCACCTTGCTTGTCTTCTGGCTCGCCTGGTTGGAACTCTCGGTGTCTTCTTGTTGTTGTCTTGTTTCCTGGTGGGCTGCGTTGGTGTCCTCGATGTTTTTTTGGTCCTCCGATGTCACAACTCGTCTTCTTCTACTCGGCTTTTCACTTGACACGTCACTTCGCACTTGCACTTCTTGTCTTGGGAAGTCGACCAGTGACCCTGAACTGCTCGACTTCCCTTTTCGCTCATCTGCTTTGCCGGCGCTCATGTGCGTTTTGCCGGTTCCACTCAAAAAGCCCTGTTGCCGCCGCTGCATTTCGTCTCTCGTTTGAGTGCGTGAGTGCATGCACTGCCGTTTGAGTGATCTACTCTCGCTCTCTCAGTGTGCTCATGCGCTGGCGTCTGTGTACGTGCGAGGGCGTTCCCTCTCTCGTTGCTCATGTGTGGATGCTGCGTTGAGAGCGCCGCTCTTGAGTGCGCTCATGTGCGTGTGCTCTCTTCAGCTGTTGAGTGGGCCGCTCAAGTGTGCGCTTGTGTGTGGGTGTGCTCGCACCGCTCTTTTGCGTGCGCTTACTGTTTCTGCTCCGTTCGTTCGTTTTGGTGAGCGAGTTTTATCGGTTTTCTAACTTCTGTGTAGCCTGACTATCACATACCCTTCATTCAAAAATTAAATATGAATAAACTTTTGTGGGACTCACAATTTTGAGTCCTCACAAAAGATAGAGAGCAAAGAACAGGAAGGTTTCGACAATTATAACAACACAGCTGATACCAAAGGGAGAGCTGTAAAAGTGAACACTAACACAAACGCAGTTCACTCGGAGAGTGAGATTGGGAGAGCGTAAAAGTGTAAACACGAAGCGAGAATAAAACAACAACTACAGCTGTATCGTTGACACAAAGCAGCGCACTAAGAGAGCGGAGCAAACGTAAGAGACCGAAAAAGCGTGGGAGTGTAAAATTGAAACAAAAACAAATTACAAGAAGCTGAAGACGCGCCAGTAAAAATATGTAATATGTAATATGAAAACCAGTAAGAAAAGCAACAGTCGCGCTACACGCGACAATGGGATACCCTTCGACCTATGTTCCAGTGTAGTTTAATTTGTTAAATGCATACACATACGAGTATATGTACATATGTGCATGCTTTTAAATTATTGCCGACAGATGGCGCTCGCGCTTTGAGCTCGCCCGCCTCCCTTGTTAGCTGATACAAGCACTTGGTTTTATGCACATACTTTCTTAAATAACGGATTGTAATTTCGAGAATACGTAGATATTTTAATGAGCTTAGTATATGTTAAAGTCAGAAAGTTGTATCTTTTATACAGCGCTTACAAATTAAGTTCAAAAATTGAATTATTGATTTGAAATAAACTTGATCAGCTTATAGTACACAGGAGTCTTCCTGCCAAATTTGGTAACTCTAGCTTTTATAATAGCTGAGATCTGTGCGTTCACACAGACAGACACACATGGCTCAATCGACTCGGCTTGTGATCCTGAGCAAGAATATATATACGTTATGGTGTCTCCGACGCCTCCTTCTGCCTGTTACATACATTTGCACAAAGTTAGTATACCCTTTTTTGGCCAATTTCAATGGTCGAAGGGTATAATTATTAGGAGCAAAAGTCAAACACGACCGATCACCAAGAGAGTTACTCTTAATCTTATCCACCAAATACAGGCATCAAAACCCCACATGGCACTTCAATCCTCCCAGCGCGCCGCACATGGGTGGCTTGTGGGAAGCTGGAGTAAAGAGCTTCAAAACGCTCTTCTACAAGTCCACTTCCTCACTAAAGTACATGTTCGAGGAATTATCCACACTCCCTTGCAAGGTCGAAGCGTGCCTTAACTCCAGGCCGATTTCTCCTATGTCTGAGAGCCCCACCGATGGTTTGGCCTTGACTCCTGGCCATTTTCTGATCGGCGGTCCGTTCATGTCCGTCGCAAAGCCTGAAATCCAAGAAGACGCTGTATCCATCATCAACCGATGGCAGCGACTTAAAGCTCTGCATCAACAGTTTTGCTTTCGTTGGCCGCATCCACGCTACGTATCCTGGCTCTGATGACATTGTCCGCCTGGTGGACATCCTCACCACCCGTGGCGTCATCAAAAGGCCAGTAGCAAAATTAGTCCTACTTCCTTTAGAGGACACAGTCCAGACACCTTCCTAACTTTGTGTTGTCCATCAGTGGATATATGCTCTCCAAATACTAATCCATATATCCACCTTCTCCTTTTCAGATTAGTGAGATGGCACCACCCAAGGCACACACACCAGCCAAGCCTTATGGAGTGAACTCCTTCAGACGCCGCGTTTGCAGAGGAGTCCATGCACTGAAGAAGTGCCAACGCTTCCTCCGTCTGGCTGCGGAGAAGCGTCTTCGGGCAGTTTTGATCAACAAATACTGCCCGAACTGCCTTGCTTAGAACATTCCAAGGGTTCATGTCGCAGTATCGGCACTTGTCGCACATGCGGCGAGGGCCACCATACGCTTCTTCATCTTCCAACTACCTCTCAAACCGAGACGCAACAAACTACGCCATCTGCGCCGCGTCTTCCATCTTCGGAGTCCCTGGCGACATCCCCCTCTGTGGCAGTCAGCATGCTGTCGACGGCCATGGTCAGCCTGGACGTGGCAGGCAAGACCGTCGAGGTGTTGGACGCGTGCAGTCCATATAGCCGAAGGCCCACCTCATTGACAAAGGTCTTTGGCCTTTCTGCCTAAGATGGGTTTTGCCGCGCCTGGTTCAGGTCCAGGGCGTCTCCAGAGTTCTCCATCACAGTGACTCTAAAGATGGAGGAGGTGCAGATCAGGACTCAGGGCACAGAAGGTTAGCAAAGACCTTTAAACCCGCTACCCGGGCATTACGCTGCCGGACACTCGGTAACATGTGCCAAGCAGAGTCTCCATCGATTTGGGGGCCGACGTCTATGGAGACGTACTCCTTGCAGGGCTTGTTCTATCCCACGGTGGACTGCCGTTGGCCCAGAACACTCTTTTTGGCTAGGTACTATCCGCTGTCTTTAAGACATAGTCCGCCAGCGCCCCTCAAGCCCCTCCAGCGGCATCCAAAAGGATTCCGGCTTCATCTTCATATTTGCAACAGTATTGCAAGGGGGCGGGATGTTTACGTCGAAACGTAGCCGCCGAGAAGTAGGCAGCATATCGACGTTAACAGTGCGAGAGTCACGTGCTCTTTTATCCGATGGTATGTTAAGTTAGGTTGAAGCAAACCGTGTAATGTACATAGTTTCCAGTTCTTACATAGTCTTCAACTATACTTTTGACTTAACCAAGGTAAATGATTTATGTATTCTCATTCTTCATAAACTGAAGTTTGATCGTCACATTACACAAATTGTCAATAAGGCATTTCAAGCACTTTTCATCAAAAAATGGGCCAAAGAGTTCATAAATCCTTATACAACGAAGTGAATTTACACTTCTCTTGTCCGTCGAATTCTTGAATATGGTTCTTGCCTGAAGTCGCCGCAAAACCAGATTCACCAAGATCGATTTGAGTCTGTTCAAAAGCAATTTCTACTTTTCGCTTTGCGTAGTTTTAACTGGGTGTCAGGTGTAGACTTACCACCTTACTCTAGTAAACTCCTAATTAACCTACATTCTCTTACTAATCGTCGTATTATGTTAGGTGTGACGTTTCTCTTTAAACTAATCAAGTATGGCATTGATTCCCCTATTCTGCTTAACCAAATCAATTTCTGTATTCCTTCCAGAGTTACTCATAATTTTCTGCCACTTTCCGGTCGTAGTGTCAAGCAAGAAAAGAAAAAAAGAAAGCTCTCGACTTTAATTCAGTGCGGAATAAGACGGAATTAAATGCCCATCTTACCATAGGCTCTAAACATTCGGAAACACTACAGGTATTTAGTAAAAATACATTCGGGCATTGTGAAATAATAAATAAATCTGTATTTTATGAATCAAGATTTATAAATTTGTGAAAAAAGACGCCATATTGACCTCTCTCTTTATGGCAGCATGTCGGTGTGAGTGCGCTCTCTCCCAAGTGAACTCCCAATTTATAGGAGAGCATACAGATACATTTACTCTATTATATCTGTAGTTCCACCCATACCAGTGCACTCCGTCTTGCATCTCACTATGGGAAATTTGACCCGGTTTTCTGGCCAAAATTAATAGCTCAAGAACGGAGTGACATAGTAAGTTCCGGTTTTTTGTATGGGTCAACCTGATCACTATCTATTATAAATGGTTGTGGGCGTGGCCCCGCCCCTTTTAAAAAAAATCAACTTCATGTTTGAACATTTTCAAAGTACTATTTTAACATGAAAAAACAAATTGTAGGATTATATTTAAGCATTTTTATTTAACAAATGTGGGCGTGGCAAGCCCAAAGAAGAATATTGAAGATATAAAAAATGAAAATTCGCCAAGCAGCAGCCAAATGCAATTTATCTGCCTTGAGGAGGGGGTTGCAGTGGAGGTGGGAGAAGGGGAGGAGAACACAGGGTTGGGCCCTGGGCTGGGGGTGTCTCTCGTCAAGTGACGCTGCACCCAGGGGACTGTTTGATTTACCGTCAACAGGAGATTAAAAAAAAAAAGCCACAGTCGCGCTGCACGCGACAGTGGGATACCCTTCGACCTACGTTCCTATGTATGTACACATATACATACATATGTACATGCTTTTAAATTATTTCCGACAGATGGCGCTCGCGCTTTGCGCTCGCCCGCCTTCCTTGTTAGCTGATACAAGCACTTGGTTTTATGCTCATACTTTCTTAAATAACTTCTGTGTTTATTGTCCGATCGGATTACAATTTCGAGAATACGTAGATATTTTAATGAGCTTAGTATATGTTAAAGTCAGAAAGTTGTATCTTTTATACAGCGCTTACAAATTAAGTTCAAAAATTAAATTATTGATTTGCGGGGGCGGTGGGCGTGGCACCTAACATTTGAAATAAACTTGATCAGCTTATAGTACACAGGAGTCTTTCTGCCAAATTTGGTAACTCTAGCTTTTATAATAGCTGAGATCTGTGCGTTCACACAGACAGACGGACAGACGGACAGACGGACAGACAGACAGACATGGCTCAATCGACTCGGCTTGTGATCCTGAGCAAGAATATATATACTTTATGGGGTCTCCGACGCCTCCTTCTGCCTGTTACATACATTTGCACAAAGTTAGTATACCCTTTTTTGACCATTTTCAATGGTCGAAGGGTATAAAAAGTCCTGTAATGAAAACGAATTTATAATATATTGAATGGAAAATGTTCTCCACTTATAAAACATCCTGGTCTTCGTTTTCCAATACGATATTAAATGAAAATTCTATAAAACTTCTTTCAGGAAAAATGCTTTCATCTTCCATCTCGTCGTCTGAGCATTCGTCTTATGGAGCATTCTAAAAAGTTGCAAGACGCCTGATGGAAGATACATTTTCTTTTGACGCTGAATTCTCCTATCCAAATTCACAGGCGAATTGATTGGTTCAGAAGAATTCATTGCCCGGTGTAACACGTCTGTAAAGTTTTGTGTTCTATTACATTTTCGGGCGTGATGCAAGTGATCAGACTTATACAATTTATTTCTCGATCCGGCTCCTTCCTCTCCAAAGTACCCGATAGGAAGAATTGAATTTTGGATGATTTCAGTTGCGTGAATAAGAATTTTATGTACAGTTCGGTCATTGGCAGCCAAGGGTATTTGTCGATAATAAGCTCCGCAGTTTTAAAACAAAACGCTTCAAATTTCTTTAAATGGATTGGCAGCTGACATGAAAGGCAAATCAAAATTGTCCTCAAATTTGCAATAAGCTGCTCATCGATGCCAGTGATTTTAGAAAAAATGTGAGGATCACGGATCCATCATTGGTACTGCCAAATCCTCAAATTTTTGGTTGATCAACTTTTAGGGAAAGCTTTCCCCAAAAAAGACATTGGATTTCTTTTTTTCGTTAATGAAACTCTTTCTTATCATTTTCCTCAATAATTCTTTATTTTTTTATTTGACTTTTATATCCTGCATGCAAGATAAATTCAAATAAGCGAATTCAGCTGTGTAGTGGGCTTAAACCATATTTTAAGTGACTCATTATTGGCCAAAACTTTACGCACTTAAAATTTTTGTTGCCAAGAAACTCGTATGGTGTGGCGCCACAAATTGGACAGGCGTGAGTTGACGTTGTGCCCGTCAATGCATTAAGCACCTTGCCATCAATCACTGTTAAATGCAATGCAGGTGAAAGCTAACGTATATAATCTTTTTATTTTCCAAAATAATTTTGCAGGGTGTCAGGTTGGAGATTTGTTTTTTTAGATATTCATTTTCATTTAAAATACACTCTTTGCTCTCTTTAACAAATTTCAACTTTAACGGCCTACAAAACCGAATGGACTGAGGTGTTCGATTATTCCATAATACGTTTCGCGAAGCATCTAATAGTCTCAAGGGTGTGACTGTTGCTGCAAATAAATTTAAGTCAAGAGCTTGTCCTACCATGCACTTTTGGTTGTAACTGGATTGTCCAGAGCTTCCATTAAACCCATAGTTTAAAATAAGTTCGCCGCTAAAAAATCTGTGCCTTGGTCTTCCATTATGCGCTGCACCACATCAACGTGCAAATGCACAAGTCGACTGGCTGTATGTGCTAGAAGACTCTGTAGTGATGCTTCAGCATTTATATCACTGACAGTGAAATTATCAGGGCGGCATAATTTGTTCTCGGCAGCAACCGTTTGATACAATGGGTATATATCGCATTGTTTTTTTTTTTGACTGCTCTCTTATAGCGAAATATTGCTCTTTTGTGAATCCCTGATCTAAAAGATGAGACAATGCCTGACTTGGAGAAACAGCTTCAGGCTTTTTGGCCGGGCCTCTAACGGCTTTGCGCATACATTTTGCCTTTTTGGGGCATATTGCAAGAAGTTTCATATTGCTGGCAAGGTCTAATTGCTTAGTTCGTCGCAAGGTAAGCTTGCCGCAAGAATAAGCATTCTTATGTGTTTTTTTCAGCTTTTGCAAGAGCTGCTGCGTTCCTTCTACGAGACCTGCTGCTCTTCGTGTTGAATGGCAATTTTGCCTACCCACTGAATTCATATTCTGAGCTAATTTAATAAAAGTTTGCGAACCCAACCACAATACATGCTTGCGCTGAAAACGCTCCAAATTGGTAGCAAAATGTTTTGCTGGTACGCTTAACAATACTGATATTTCATCTCCTTTCATAAAATTAAAAATAGAAAACGCGCTGCACGCGACAATGGGATACCCTTCGACCTATGTTCCGGTGTAGTTTAATTTGTTAAATTCATACACATATACAAATGCGCATGCTTTTAAATTATTGCCGACAGATGGCGCTCGCGCTTTGCGCTCGCCCGCCTTCCTTGTTAGCTGATACAAGCACTTGGTTTTATGCACATCCTTTCTTTAATAACTTCTGTGTTTATTGTCCGATCGGAAATTTCGAGAATACGTAGATATTTTAATGAGCTTAGTATATGTTAAAGTCAGAAAGTTGTATCTTTTATAGAGCGCTTACAAATTAAGTTCAAAAATTAAATTATTGATTTGCGGGGGCGGTGGGCGTGGCACCTAACATTTGAAATAAACTTGATCAGCTTATAGTACACAGGAGTCTTTCTGCCAAATTTGGTAACTCTAGCTTTTATAATAGCTGAGATCTGTGCGTTCACACAGACAGACGGACAGACGGACAGACGGACAGACAGACAGACATGGCTCAATCGACTCGGCTTGTGATCCTGAGCAAGAATATATATACTTTATGGGGTCTCCGACGCCTCCTTCTGCCTGTTACATACATTTGCACAAAGTTAGTATACCTTTTTTGACCATTTTCAATGGTCGAAGAGTATAATAAAATTTTTTTAAAAACAAGAATGTGTTGATAAATTATTTTTTTTTTTATTAGGGGGGGAACACAAATTTTTTGAACATTTGACGATCACAAATACGTTATACAAACCAAAGATTGAAACTCATATCAAATTTTTTTTGTAAATTGCTTAATATTGAAGATATCGAAATTTTAAAATTGCGGAAAAAGTTCCGAAAAAACAAGCACGTGCTTTGTAACTGCAACAGCTCCTTTCCTTGCTTTTTTTTTTTTTTTTTTTTTTTTTGTTTTTAAATTAATTTAAGTAAAGTTAATATTTTAAAAAAAAAAAAAAGCAAAGAAATTAAAAGGGGCGTTTTTTTTGTGCAAGTTCGAATCAATGACGCTTAATATTAAGTGTTGCCGTATCGCTTATATCTGGTATTATTTAGGGTTGCCAGATGTAGGTGACGCTACCGACATAATCGGTGCCGCCACAGTACTCCCCTTCAAGTGAATCTGTCACGATTATTGCCTCGCGAAAGTCACTTTACGCCGCCTTTCATAAGTCCTTTGAGGAGTGGAGTCAGATTCCTCCGAGTCAAACTGTCGATCCTCCTTCACAAGGAAAACAGGTTTGAGGCGGTCGACTGTTACTGCTGAGTCCTTCCCGTCGATCCGTATAGTGAAGACTCGGCCGTTGTCGCGTTTGATGATTTCATATGGGCCGGTGTAGGGAGGCTCCAGAGGTTGCTTCACAGCGTCTGGGCGGAGGAAGACATGGGTGCATTTGTCTATTCCCTTCAGTAGGAACATTTTTTCTTTCACATGGTGTGCTGTGGGAGTCGGGCGAATTTTCTGTATATGCACTCGGAAACTGCTCAGGAATGCCGTGGGATCAACCGTTTCGTCCATGTCGGCGAAAAAATTCGTTTGGCAGTCGAATTGGTACTCCATATAACATCTCAGCTGCAGATGATTTTAAGTCTTCTTTGAAGCAGGTACGGAGTCCGAGTAGCACTGTAGGTAATAGTTGAGGCCACGGTGTGCCACTGTTGCACATCAACGACGATTTGAAAGATCTGTGCCACCTTTCTATAAGTCCGTATGATTGCGGGTGATACGCCGTATTGTGAATGTGTTTACTTCCGATCAGATTGGCGAGTTGTTTGAAAACTGCAGATTCAAACTGCGTGCCTTGATCGGTAGTAATTGTTTTGGGTGATCCAAAACGTGAGATCCAGTGGGTCCAGAATGCCGTAGCTATCGTCTCGGCAGTGATATTTGAAAGTGGAACTGCCTCTGGCCATCGCGAAAAACGGTCAATCATGGTTAGACAATAGCGGTAGTTTTGTTGCAAGGGCATGACAACAATATCCAGGTGGACGTGGTCGAATCTTCCATTTGGAACAGCGATCTTCTCCGGCTGGAGGTGATTGTGTTTATGTATTTTTGAACGTTGGCAAGGAAGACAGAGTCTACACCATTTGAGGACATCTCTGTTCATCGAGGGCCAGACAAACTTCTGTCTGATTTGACTGACAGGTGCGCGGCCACTAGGATGAGATAGATTGTGGATGTATGAGAAAGCGTGTTTTCGGAGTGATTGCGGCAGAAAAGGACGGAGATTCGGCGTGGATACGTCGCAGTATATCCAGCTATCTCCACCGAAGCAAACTTTCTTGAGTTTTAAAGAAGTAGTTCCTTGCAAGATACGTGCCAATTCAGTGTCCGAGGCTTGTTCTTCCTCAAGCTGCGCCGGGGTGATCGCTGTAGGCATCGTGATAGCGCAGAGCCGCGAAAAAGCGTCTGCAATTATATTTTCTGATCCTTTTATGTGAAGAATAGCCGTGGAGAATTATGAAATAAAATTTGGGTGTCGTAGCTGTCGAGGTGATGCTTTTTCAGGTCGCTGTTGGAATGCATATACCAGTGGCTTGTGATCAGTCTTTATCACAAAAATGCGTCCATCGACGAGGTGTCTGAAGTATTTGATGGACTCGTAGATAGCAAGTAGTTCTCGGTCGTACGTGGAGTAATTTTTCTCGGTGTTGCTGAGCTTCTTGGAGAAAAATCCTAGAGGTTGCCAGTTCTGATTAGTGCGTTGCTCCAAAACTGCTCCGATCGCCAGGTCCGATGCGTCGCAAACCAATTGTAGATCAGATTTTGGTGCTGGAAAGGATAATAGCGCTGCATCTGCTATGCTCTGCTTGCAATTCTCGAAGGCTGATATGAGTTCTGCAGTCCATAGTATTTGGCGTTGGTCGTTCTTCTGAACATCCCTTAGCAGCTCGGACAGCGGTGCCTGGATGTGAGAAGATTGGGGTAGACATCTGCGATAGTAGTTTATGACGCCCAAAAAGCGACCGAGTTGGCTGATAGTTGCTGGACGTGCATAATTCAGAATGGCATCGATGCGAGAGGAAGGTGGTTTGATGCCGTGCTCGTTAATCGTATAGCTGAGAAAATTAACTTGCGGTTGCGCTAATTGACATTTGCTCAGATTGATGCTTAAGCCGTGTTTCTGCAGAACTGATAAAACTGCTCGAAGATGCTCGTGTTCGGTGATCGATTTAGAAGTTATCAGTACATCGTCTATGTAGCAATATACGAAGTCCATGCCACGAAAAATATTGTCCATAAATCGCTGGAACGTCTGAGTCGCATTTTTTAATCCAAAGGGCATGTACTGAAACTCTATGAGTCCAAAAGGGGTACATACGGCCGTCTTCTCGATGTCGTCTTCTGCCATGGGAATTTGGTAGTACGCCTTTACCAAGTCAAGCGTCGAGAAGACTTTGCATTCATTCAGCTGTTCAGTAAAATCGTGAATGTGCGCAATCGGATAGTGATCAGGTATCGTAATTGAGTTGAGCTTTCGATAATCGCCGCATGCCCTCCAGCCACCGTCTTTTTTGGTAACCATGTGGAGTGGACTGGACCAAGGACTTTTGGATGGACGACATATACCTTGTTCAATCAAAAAATTGATTTCCTTTTTGGCAGTGGCAAGTTGTTCTCCAGATAAGCGTCGTGGTCGGTTAGAAACAGGTGTTCCATGTGTTTCGATGTGATGTTGCACATCATGCTTCTTTGAAGATCTTATTGATGGTCTTGTGACTTCTACAAACTCCTGCAAAAGGTCACTGAACTTTGAAATACCCTGCACAGTGGAAACGGATGTTTGATTCGCCTGTGCTAGGCTCGCGGGGGTTGACAATCCTGTAATCGAGTCAATTAGGCGTTTGTTTTTGAGATCAATAAGAAGCTGGAATTCGGCTAAAAAGTCTGCTCCAATTACAGCTGTGTATACATCTGCGATGATGAATGGCCAGGTGAAGTTGCGTCTGAGAACCAAGTCCAGTCTAGTGATATGTCTGCCATAGGTGTTGATGACAGTCTGATTTGCTGCATATAGTGTTAGATCCGCTTGAGTGGTTTTCTGCTTAACCTGCGTGCGAGGTATGACTGAAACCACAGATCCAGAATCGATGAGGTATCTGATGTCGGAAGTACGATCGGTGACGTGCAAGCGCTGCTCGCGTAGAGCTGCTGACAGAACTGATGGATCGCTGCTGCTGTCCTGGCTGCCGCTGACCAGCGCGTCAGGCGGCAGCTCCTCTAGTTTAACGACGTAGAGCGTGCGCAGGGAGGTCGGCAGTTGTTTGCCTTGTCGCCAAAGCGCTTGTGGTAGAAACAAAGATTGTCCGGTGCTTCTGAGGTCTGTTGACCAGAAACGTCCGATGGTCTAGAGCCACGAGATGTACTGCGTGATCGGGCGCGTGATTGGATGCGCTTGACATCCTTTTTTAATGCCGCGACATCTTGAATGAGCGAACGTAAGTTGTCGGAAAGCTCCTTCAAGGGATCTGCAGAAGAGGCTGCGCAAATATTTGCAGGTGAAGCAAGAGTCGGAGTTGCGCCAATGGCAAACGAGGCGTTCGTGTTCATGGCTTCCAGCATTTTGTCTGCGATCTTTGCTAGCTTGTCCAAGTCTGTTTCCTCCCATACGGTGAGTAGCGGACGGATTGAGGCTGGCATTTCAGCGAGGAATAGTGTGTGAATGATGTTTTCACTGCCAGGATCCGGAGCCAAGCGTCGCATGTTTGACAAGATCTCCGAGGGCTTTAATCCAGTGGCACCTCCTCCTTGAAGTAATCGTCGCAGCTTTGATTCGGGCGACTCCGCGAACTTCTGCATCAAACGAGTTTTGATCGCTGCGTATTTGTTCTCTACCGGTGGACGAGTGACCAAATCCTCCACAACTAAGACCACATCTTCTGCCAAATGGAGTGTCACCAAGTCGAACTTATCGGCGTCGTCGAGAATGTGGTGTAAGCGAAATGATCGCTCCACTTGAGCAAACCACAGGTGCGGGTTGCTGTGTGTGAATTTGGGCAAACGCACGGTAACACGTGTGTGCGTGCGTGGCGACTCATCTCTGTCCGCAGGAACGTTTGTCCGAAGTGCCTCGAGTTGTTGTTGTAACTCTCGAATTTGCTCGGAGAGATCTGGATTTGGGTCCGGCATGGCACTTGAAAAGTCCTCTTGATTGGTTTCGTCGTTGAAGTCAAGGCGTCTTCTCTGGAAATTTCACAAATTGTAACGGCTACTGCGCATTTACTTGGGTCCACGTGTTTGGTCAAGTGTGCGTGAATTTCACAATTATGCACAAAACTGCTTTCAGTGAACACGTTTGGATTTTTTGCACAATTGAAACTAGTCGGGGTCACCACTATAGCGATGTGTGTTTCGCTATTAAGTTTATTTAAGTATATGTAGTATTACAATGATAAAAAAGGCACAGAATCTGAGACGCGCGATTTGCATGTGCAAGTTCGAATCAATGACGCTTAATATTAAGTGTTGCCGTATCGCTTATATCTGGTATTATTTAGGGTTGCCAGATGTAGGTGACGCTACCGACATAATCGGTGCCGCCACAGTACTCCCCTTCAAGTGAATCTGTCACGATTATTGCCTCGCGAAAGTCACTTTACGCCGCCTTTCATAAGTCCTTTGAGGAGTGGAGTCAGATTCCTCCGAGTCAAACTGTCGATCCTCCTTCACAAGGAAAACAGGTTTGAGGCGGTCGACTGTTACTGCTGAGTCCTTCCCGTCGATCCGTATAGTGAAGACTCGGCCGTTGTCGCGTTTGATGATTTCATATGGGCCGGTGTAGGGAGGCTCCAGAGGTTGCTTCACAGCGTCTGGGCGGAGGAAGACATGGGTGCATTTGTCTATTCCCTTCAGTAGGAACATTTTTTCTTTCACATTGTGTGCTGTGGGAGTCGGGCGAATTTTCTGTATATGCACTCGGAAACTGCTCAGGAATGCCGTGGGATCAACAGTTTCGTCCATGTCGGCGAAAAATTCGTTTGGCAGTCGAATTGGTACTCCATATAACATCTCAGCTGCAGATGATTTTAAGTCTTCTTTGAAGCAGGTACGGAGTCCGAGTAGCACTGTAGGTAATAGTTGAGGCCACGGTGTGCCACTGTTGCACATCAACGACGATTTGAAAGATCTGTGCCACCTTTCTATAAGTCCGTTTGATTGCGGGTGATACGCCGTATTGTGAATGTGTTTACTTCCGATCAGATTGGCGAGTTGTTTGAAAACTGCAGATTCAAACTGCGTGCCTTGATCGGTAGTAATTGTTTTGGGTGATCCAAAACGTGAGATCCAGTGGGTCCAGAATGCCGTAGCTATCGTCTCGGCAGTGATATTTGAAAGTGGAACTGCCTCTGGCCATCGCGAAAAACGGTCAATCATGGTTAGACAATAGCGGTAGTTTTGTTGCAAGGGCATGACAACAATATCCAGGTGGACGTGGTCGAATCTTCCATTTGGAACAGCGATCTTCTCCGGCTGGAGGTGATTGTGTTTATGTATTTTTGAACGTTGGCAAGGAAGACAGAGTCTACACCATTTGAGGACATCTCTGTTCATCGAGGGCCAGACAAACTTCTGTCTGATTTGACTGACAGTTGCGCAGCCACTAGGATGAGATAGATTGTGGATGTATGAGAAAGCGTGTTTTCGGAGTGATTGCGGCAGAAAAGGACGGAGATTCGGCGTGGATACGTCGCAGTATATCCAGCTATCTCCACCGAAGCAAACTTTCTTGAGTTTTAAAGAAGTAGTTCCTTGCAAGATACGTGCCAATTCAGTGTCCGAGGCTTGTTCTTCCTCAAGCTGCGCCGGGGTGATCGCTGTAGGCATCGTGATAGCGCAGAGCCGCGAAAAAGCGTCTGCAATTATATTTTCTGATCCTTTTATGTGAAGAATAGCCGTGGAGAATTGTGAAATAAAATTTGGGTGTCGTAGCTGTCGAGGTGATGCTTTTTCAGGTCGCTGTTGGAATGCATATACCAGTGGCTTGTGATCAGTCTTTATCACAAAAATGCGTCCATCGACGAGGTGTCTGAAGTATTTGATGGACTCGTAGATAGCAAGTAGTTCTCGGTCGTACGTGGAGTAATTCGGTGTTGCTGAGCTTCTTGGAGAAAAATCCTAGAGGTTGCCAGTTCTGATTAGTGCGTTGCTCCAAAACTGCTCCGATCGCCAGGTCCGATGCGTCGCAAACCAATTGTAGATCAGATTTTGGTGCTGGAAATGATAATAGCGCTGCATCTGCTATGCTCTGCTTGCAATTCTCGAAGGCTGATATGAGTTCTGCAGTCCATAGTATTTGGCGTTGGTCGTTCTTCTGAACATCCCTTAGCAGCTCGGACAGCGGTGCCTGGATGTGAGAAGATTGGGGTAGACATCTGCGATAGTAGTTTATGACGCCCAAAAAGCGACCGAGTTGGCTGATAGTTGCTGGACGTGCATAATTCAGAATGGCATCGATGCGAGAGGAAGGTGGTTTGATGCCGTGCTCGTTAATCGTATAGCTGAGAAAATTAACTTGCGGTTGCGCTAATTGACATTTGCTCAGATTGATGCTTAAGCCGTGTTTCTGCAGAACTGATAAAACTGCTCGAAGATGCTCGTGTTCGGTGATAGATTTAGAAGTTATCAGTACATCGTCTATGTAGCAATATACGAAGTCCATGCCACGAAAAATATTGTCCATAAATCGCTGGAACGTCTGAGTCGCATTTTTTAATCCAAAGGGCATGTACTGAAACTCTATGAGTCCAAAAGGGGTACATACGGCCGTCTTCTCGATGTCGTCTTCTGCCATGGGAATTTGGTAGTACGCCTTTACCAAGTCAAGCGTCGAGAAGACTTTGCATTCATTCAGCTGTTCAGTAAAATCGTGAATGTGCGCAATCGGATAGTGATCAGGTATCGTAATTGAGTTGAGCTTTCGATAATCGCCGCATGCCCTCCAGCCACCGTCTTTTTGGTAACCATGTGGAGTGGACTGGACCAAGGACTTTTGGATGGACGACATATACCTTGTTCAATCAAAAAATTGATTTCCTTTTTGGCAGTGGCAAGTTGTTCTCCAGATAAGCGTCGTGGTCGGTTAGAAACAGGTGTTCCATGTGTTTCGATGTGATGTTGCACATCATGCTTCTTTGAAGATCTTATTGATGGTCTTGTGACTTCTACAAACTCCTGCAAAAAGGTCACTGAACTTTGAAATACCCTGCACAGTGGAAACGGATGTTTGATTCGCCTGTGCTAGGCTCGCGGGGGTTGACAATCCTGTAATCGAGTCAATTAGGCGTTTGTTTTTGAGATCAATAAGAAGCTGGAATTCGGCTAAAAAGTCTGCTCCAATTACAGCTGTGTATACATCTGCGATGATGAATGGCCAGGTGAAGTTGCGTCTGAGAACCAAGTCCAGTCTAGTGATATGTCTGCCATAGGTGTTGATGACAGTCTGATTTGCTGCATATAGTGTTAGATCCGCTTGAGTGGTTTTCTGCTTAACCTGCGTGCGAGGTATGACTGAAACCACAGATCCAGAATCGATGAGGTATCTGATGTCGGAAGTACGATCGGTGACGTGCAAGCGCTGCTCGCGTAGAGCTGCTGACAGAACTGATGGATCGCTGCTGCTGTCCTGGCTGCCGCTGACCAGCGCGTCAGGCGGTGCTTCTGAGGTCTGTTGACCAGAAACGTCCGATGGTCTAGAGCCACGAGATGTACTGCGTGATCGGGCGCGTGATTGGATGCGCTTGACATCCTTTTTTAATGCCGCGACATCTTGAATGAGCGAACGTAAGTTGTCGGAAAGCTCCTTCAAGGGATCTGCAGAAGAGGCTGCGCAAATATTTGCAGGTGAAGCAAGAGTCGGAGTTGCGCCAATGGCAAACGAGGCGTTCGTGTTCATGGCTTCCAGCATTTTGTCTGCGATCTTTGCTAGCTTGTCCAAGTCTGTTTCCTCCCATACGGTGAGTAGCGGACGGATTGAGGCTGGCATTTCAGCGAGGAATAGTGTGTGAATGATGTTTTCACTGCCAGGATCCGGAGCCAAGCGTCGCATGTTTGACAAGATCTCCGAGGGCTTTAATCCAGTGGCACCTCCTCCTTGAAGTAATCGTCGCAGCTTTGATTCGGGCGACTCCGCGAACTTCTGCATCAAACGAGTTTTGATCGCTGCGTATTTGTTCTCTACCGGTGGACGAGTGACCAAATCCTCCACAACTAAGACCACATCTTCTGCCAAATGGAGTGTCACCAAGTCGAACTTATCGGCGTCGTCGAGAATGTGGTGTAAGCGAAATGATCGCTCCACTTGAGCAAACCACAGGTGCGGGTTGCTGTGTGTGAATTTGGGCAAACGCACGGTAACACGTGTGTGCGTGCGTGGCGACTCATCTCTGTCCGCAGGAACGTTTGTCCGAAGTGCCTCGAGTTGTTGTTGTAACTCTCGAATTTGCTCGGAGAGATCTGGATTTGGGTCCGGCATGGCACTTGAAAAGTCCTCTTGATTGGTTTCGTCGTTGAAGTCAAGGCGTCTTCTCTGGAAATTTCACAAATTGTAACGGCTACTGCGCATTTACTTGGGTCCACGTGTTTGGTCAAGTGTGCGTGAATTTCACAATTATGCACAAAACTGCTTTCAGTGAACACGTTTGGATTTTTGCACAATTGAAACTAGTCGGGGTCACCACTATAGCGATGTGTGTTTCGCTATTAAGTTTATTTAAGTATATGTAGTATTACAATGATAAAAAAGGCACAGAATCTGAGACGCGCGATTTGCATGTGCAAGTTCGAATCAATGACGCTTAATATTAAGTGTTGCCGTATCGCTTATATCTGGTATTATTTAGGGTTGCCAGATGTAGGTGACGCTACCGACGTAATCGGTGCCGCCACAATTTCTTTAAAGTGGCGCCACCTATTGAGATTTCTGGTACGCCACATTGAAGAGTGATCTATTGTGAATGCGTTGCACCCCAAATTATTTAAATTCTCCGGCTTTCAGAAAGTGGGTTTTGGCCAGAAAACTGTGTCAAATTTCCAATAGTGCATTTCCCGCTCCAACCAACACATACAAGCTAATGTGATTAATCGCCCATTAATTTATAAACGGTCTTATAAAATATGTTAGCATACACAAATTGTCTATGGGTGCATTTTATGCGCCGTACTGCTAGCTCAACTTACAATTACTATCTAAACATTTATTAATATTACTGTTGGAGCGCTGCAGCTTTAACTAATAGATTAGATACTAAATAGATACTTTTAAATATACTTATTGAATTACATTGAAATACATACAATACATAGAAACGTTAAGTGAAATAACATAACATGTAAAACAAACAACTCTAATACCCTATTAACGCTCGTCTTTTCTTCGGCTGTTTAATCCGCTGCAAGGGGGCCAAAGAGAGTAACTATTGTATACTAGAATTAGTCTTGTTTTGATCATGAGCAAATGAACTGCGATTTTATTTAACACCAATAATCTTTTAATACCGGGTCAAAGTTATTTCGTTTTCGTTAAGTTTCGTATCTGAAAAACTCTTCAGATTTTTCAAGTACCATTGGAATTCCATTCAATAGTAATCAGTCCTAAAACATAATAAATTAAACTACTTAATAATACAATAATATCATTAAATATTTTGCGAACACATACTAATCCCAATATGCAATTAATTGACAATTGAAAAATTCAATTAAATTGCAGAAATCTCCCTTACTATATATTCTATATAGGGCAAATAAACTGATAAACAATTACAATGTAACTGTTTAAATAACAGATATTTCGCTGATTCAATCGCATCCTCAAATACAATGTGAGCAACAATTGCAACAAAGCGCAATGCATAAATACTGCAGCGAAACTCCAGTGTTGGATAAGTTGCAAATATCTTGTTACTCGCTACTTTAATTACTTATTGATTCCAATAAATAAGCAACATGTAATGCCGATAATTCTTCCCTAGAACCCTGGTTTCACAATACAAAAATTTTCAACAATTAAAATACGCAATTTAAATATTTCGCTTATAAGAAAATCAAAGTGAAATGTTTCCCAAAACAATAACAACTGTAAGGTAGTGTCTCGGGCTGAGGTGAGCTCAGTCGCGCCAGAGCCCCTTTACAGGAAATTTGTAAATTTGCTGAGACCCGAGACGAAAGGAGGAAAGTGGCCTTCTGATATGGGGGTCACCACAAAGACGAACATATAGTGTTCTACCAGAGGGCGTGGCCGGCTGGATTCTGCCGTATGACGTGTGTTCTCTGTGCCGACGATAACGTGTAGGAGCTACCGACGTGCGACTAGTGGCCGCCTCCGCTTCTTGGTTGATCTCGGAGCCGGGTATCGACCACGGACTACCGAGATCACCGACTTGCGGCTGTTCCCGGAGTTCCACTGTATGCGCTGGGTATTGACCTTCTAGCGCACCAGCGGAACTCTGGAACAGTTGGATCACGCAATCTCACGTTCTCGCCGCTGCACGCGCACACTCACACACAGGTATTAACACCCCCGCTCCCGGCAGTCACGTCCCCCTTGCCCCACTGCATGCAACACAAACTCTTGCATTTTTATATTTTCTTTATTCTTTTCCACTTCTTCTGCCTGACCTTGCCCTACCTATGCACCGTTACACTGTCTTGCCCGGAAACGGGCCCTGCCTAATAAGTCGGCCAACAAGTAGCTCGCTCACCTTATTCCACGCGTCCTCATGGGTTTCCTCCGGATCTCTTCTGTCCTTCTTGTGGGATTTGTTTTTTAACACTCGGTCACTCTTTTGTCGCGACTTTTTGCGCCCGTCTTATTTCAGCGTCACCACTTAATTAATCATTGTCCTCGCGCCAAAATTTCACTCAGCCTCCAAATGCCGGCGTTAGATTTTGGGCAGCGCAGTCGCAGAGCTTAAGCCGTCCACACACTTTGCATCGTAGCTTCCTCCGCTTACCCGCGGCTGTCCTGTCTCGCATGCGTTTTGGCTTGGGTTCGGCTGCAGCTGCAGCGCTCTCTCGATGTTCGACAGCTACGGCTGTCGCGCTCATTCGGCTGCTGCTCTGCTGCGGTTGCACTGCCCTCTCCTTGCAGGTGTTCTGTTGCGCTCCTTCAGCTGTTGTTCTGCTCCGCTCTCTCTGCCTGCGTTCTGCCGCTCTCTCTCTCTGCTGGCGTTCTGTTGCGGTCCTTTCTGCTGCGTTCTCTCTGCTGGCGTTCTGCTGCACTCTCTCTACTGATGTTCTGTTGCGCTCCTCTCTGCTGGTGTTTTGTTGCGCTCTCTCTGCTGGTGTTCTGATGCGCTCTCTCGGCTGCGTTCTGCCGCTCTCTCTCTGCTGGTGTTCTGCTTTTTGGTGGTGGTTTTCCTTGGCGTCGGCGACTCCTGTGCTGCTGCGCGGAAAGTTCGGTGAGCGATCCTATACCCTGTTTTTATTAGCCCTACTCTTTGCGGTAGTTTCGACTAACCCGTAACTTAAAACACAGCGTTTGGTTCAACCGAAAATAACTCCCTTCATTGGAAAAATGTAATACTTTAAATACTTACATCTACTTATGCTAAAAAAAGGTCAAGTTAATTTTAGAACTACATACTAAAAAAAAAAGGAGAAAAATATACAAAAATGTAGGGGCTATGTTTTAATAACTAGTTGGTCTTGTTAGCAGACCCATGTCCACTCTCGGGTCTTCTTCTGCCTGCTGGAAAGGCTTCAAGTCGGCTATGTGGGCGGTGCGTCGCTCTCGTGTCCCCTAGCGTTGATGTCGGGCTATGTTCTGAGAAAGAAAGCGGATTACCTTGTACGGACCTTCATACTTAGGCGCCAACTTGGCTGCAAAGCCATCCACTGCCTTGGAAAGGACGTGCTGTCGTAGGAGCACCATCGTACCCAGTGTTGGTCTCCACTCTCTTCATCTCAAATGGAATGCAGTCCTCCGGTTTTAATCCCAGGTGTCTATATAGTTCTCCGTTCTGAACTGTGTAGTCGGGGTATTTCTCGGGTTCTTCCTTCACTTGCCTACTTCTGCGTTGTATCCATGAGTCCTTGAGCACTTCGGTTTTGACTTGGCACAGTGTTTCCATCGGCTGCCGAGAGAGTGCGTCCGCCACCACGTTTTGATTTCCTATTCGGTAGTGTACGTCGAACTGGTACTGCTGGAGTTCGAGGGCTCATCGTGCAATCCGCCCTGTTGGATTTTCGATGGTATTGAGCCATTTGAGTGCCGTGACTACATCGAATCTGTATCCCTCCAGGTAGCAAAGCAGTTTCCGAATGGCCCAAATAATCGCTAGGCACTCCTTCTCTGTCGCAGAGTAGTTCTCCTCGGCCTTAATCAGGCGACGACTTACATAGGCGATGACTCGTTCCCCTTCCTCTGTTTCCTGGGTGAGAACGCCTCCCAATTCGAAGTCGCTCGCGTCGGTCTGGAGAGCGAATTTCCGGCTGAAGTCGGGACACGCTAAAACAGGCGCTTCGGTAAGTAATGCCTTCAATTGGTCAAACGCTTCCTGCTGCTCGTCCCTCCATTCCCAACGTCGACCCTTACGCAGTAACTGTGATATCGGGAGTACGACGGTGGCAAAGTTCGGGACGAACCGTCTGTACCAGGAGGCTATTCCTAGGCAACGGCGTAGCTCTTTCGGGTTAGTCGGGGGCTGTAGTTTCCGCACTGCTGCCACTTTGTCTGGATCAGTGTGTATCCCTTTTTCGCTAACGACATGACCCAGGTATACCAGCTCGCGTTGGAAGAAATGGCATTTCTTCCTATTGAGGCGGAGGTTAGCCGCCCTCAACCTTCTGAAAACCTCGCGCAGATTTTGGATATGTTTCTCCACCGATGTTCCAATGACTATAATGTCATCCAGGTAGGCAAAAGCGTGCGGTTCCATCTCTGGCCCTATCACCCGATCCAGGGCGCGTTGGAACGTCGCGGGAACAGAGTGTAGCCCGAATGGCATTACCCTCCATTGGAATAGACCCCTGCCGGGTACCGTGAATGCGGTACACTCGCGGCTCTGCTTAGCCATGGGTATCTGTCAGTATCCGCTCTTCAGGTCCAGAATGCTGATGAATCGGGCTTTTCTGAGTCGCTCCAAAATAGAGTTGATCCGCGGGAGGGGGTATGCATCCGGAATGGAACGTGCATTCAGCTGCCGAAAGTCCACACACATCCGCGTTTCGCCCGTCTTCTTCCCTACTAAGACCACCGGTGCGCTAGTTACCAACCCAGCACCGACAGCTGCCACTCCCCCTCTAAAACCCCCCCGTGCCTCCGCCTAACGCAATGATCAACAACACACAATGTATGGTCAGCAACATATATACAGCTGACCTCCCCCCTCCAAAACCCCCTCGTGCCACCGCCTAACGCAACGATCAGCAACATACAAACAATCAATAAGACAATGTATGATCAGCAACATTGTGTCAACAGCCGATATGTGGGCCACACTTTGTTTAGACTAAAGAATATCCGCTCAGTTGCTGACTGTGCAACAGAGCCATCATTCGCGTGGGAGTTGACGCTAGGAATATATGTTAGTTGCTAAGATAAGATTGAGAATAAATTCAATTCGTTTCTGACACTCAAAGTGAACAGTTGTGTTATTTGGAAAAGCTTTATTTGTACGAGAAGATCCAGCCGAACTTGGTTATTACTAACTTGGTTACTACTACATACCCGTCGCAACAGCTCCACCGCTCGGCCACAGACGGTAACTCGCTGTGTGGGCTTTTAGAGGGTTCGATGCACCCTTCCCTGAGCAATTCATCGATCTATGCGTTGATAATCTGTAGCATTGCTGGGTTTTTTGGGTAGTAGCGCTGCTTAATTGGTCGCTCATCCTTCATTACGATCACATGTTCGGTGATCGTAGAAACGCCGGATAGCCCGTCGAACTTGGTGAGTTCCTCCTCCAAGAATTCCACGATCCGTGGTTCCAGTATTGGTGTCGACGGGTGTTCCTCGAGCAGGGTGCCCACGGTGGCGAGTCCGGTTCGTGGATGAGTCGGCTCTTCCTGCTTGCTGATCCTGTCTCCTGCCTTTTCCTTCTTCCGGAACGGGTTCCTCCGCACTGCTTCGTCATCCTTTGCCCCCAGCAGGTTCTTGTAGTTGAACGGTTGCCGGCTGCATCATGATGATCCTTGTCCTTGTGGTTGATGCCAGTCGAGCGGTTGCCGGCTGCATCACGATGTTCCATGTCCTTGTCCTTGGGGATGATGTCTGCCCTGGTAGTTTGGGTTCCCAGGTGGAAGATCGCTCCTCCACAGACCAGAGTCGCGCCAATGGCCATAAGGAAATCCAGCCCAAGCAACACGTCGTCCAGTACAACTGGTAGTATTAACATCTGCACCTGCGTGCAAGATGCTCCCGCCCATGTCGCCCGCGTGAGTTCCTTGCGTGTGCCGTCTGCCAGCGCTACCACAGTCTTCACTTGGCATTGATTCCCTGGGTTCCCGATCTTCTGTGCCAGCCGCTCTCCGATAAAGCTCCTCGTCGCCCCCGTGTCGATGGTGGCCCACACCACGTATCCCTCGATGATAACTCGGGCCGAGATGCGTCCGCCAAAAATTCGTAGCACCACTGCAACTGGTTTTAGTGAGGGCGGTTGCCCGTTTCCCGAAGACTGAGTATGGCAACAGTCCACCGTGCGTACACCCCTTTTTCCACAGGTACAGCAGAAGAGGATTCGCTGCCCCTGACATTCCCGGGCGAAGTGTCCTGCTACGCCGCAGTTACGGCAAGCCTCCCGTACATTGATGGGTATTTGTTCCCCCGAAGTCGCGGGCGCCGCTCCGTTCCCTGGTGCTGCTCCGCGGTATTCGCCGTTCCACTCACTCCCCGTCCCTCTCGTCAGTCGTCTCTGCTCCTGGTACGTGCTCCATGGTGGTCGTTGTTGCTCCCGCCCTCTTGTCACCTCGTAGTTTATGGCAAGGGTCGTTAACTCTCGCAAAGACTGGAAACCGTTACGCCTCACGAAGAGCTGGTATTCGGGCTGTAGGTCACTCTCCAGCTCCTGGGCCTCTGTGTATTCGGCTCTGCGCATCATGAGGCGGATGTCAACCATATAAGTTTTATATGGTTCCCCCGCCTTCTGATAACGCAGTCTGATTTCGTCTTTCAATCTTTGGAAGTAACGCGGCGGCAGGAAGAAGTCAAGGAACTCCTTACGAAATGTTTTCCAAGTTACCCCTTGGAGTCCGCTTGTCCGAAACCAGTCTTCCGCGGTCCCTATCAGCAACTCGGGAAGCGCTTGCGGTATGTCCCTACTGTCGATCCTATAGGTTGTGGCTCGTTCCTCCAGTCGCTCGACAAATCGTAGGGGATCCGATCTGCCGTCGAAGGTGATCCCTCATCTGCGCATGCGATCCGCTGTGTGTGCTAGGGTGGTGCTCTTGGGTGGTGCTCGGGTTCTCCGGGACATTCTTGCTCTTGCCGCTCACTTGCTCGTGGTGCTGCGGTCATGGGTACGGGAATGGTCAGGTTCGGCAACGTTGGTTTTAGTTCCTCCGGAGGTCTGCTTAGTTTCGAGGGGCCCTCGATGCCGGTCTCCCTCGTCGGTCCTGTCGGTCGGCAACCTCCTGTCTGGGCTGACGGCATTACCAAACTGTGTTTCAGTGCGGTCAGTCGTCCCAGGAAGGCGGATGTGTGGTCCTTCCGATGTACCAAGGCTACCATGCGGGTTCGCAATTCTTCCACGCCTCCTTCCCGGTCGAGGTTAAACTCGTCGGCCAGAGCCTCGAGTTCGTTCTTCCGTCGGAAGGATATCCAGCGGACGCCCACCATGTTTTGTCACTTTGTTCTTTTTTTTCACTTCCCCTCGACACCGGCTTTTGCCTGACTCCAACTGTTCGCTGTCTTCGTGGTTTGTTAGTCCTTGCAAGGATCCCTTTTATGTTTTATTTGTTCACTGGGTCTTTGTTTTTGGGATATTTTCGTGGCTTGTTTGTTCACTGGGTTCACTTTGCGTATTTAAGCTATATTAAGGATGTTTTTCGAAGGATTGTTTGTTCACGTTGCTTCTTGATTTCACTTTGGTTATTTAAGCTACACTCAAAGATGTTTTTCGAAGGATTGTTTGTTCACGTTGCTTCGGAATTTCACTTTAAGGCTTGCTTTGATGTGTTCGCTGCGGAGGCTGGTCACTGACTGCCTCTTGTTAGCCGGCAGACGGTCTTATATACCCAATTCGAGGGCCCCGATCGTGTCTCGCAATAGACTTCGGCTCGCTCACCCTCCGATGGCGACCCGGCAGGTCCCTCTCTCGTCGAGTTGTACGGGGCGAGAAGTGTGGTGCTAGGCGTCTCCCTACGGGGCCTCGTGCCTACGAAGATTTATGATTTCTAATCTTATTCTGCCCATGCCCGTTCTTGTCGTGCGTCCCTACTCCTGCATCGCCTCTGTCATCAAATGTCAACCATTCATAAATATAGCCATCTCCCCTAGGTCCTTTGTTTCTTTTTTTCTTTTACTTTTTACTAATCTCCTACAAATCCCTTCTTTTTCGCTTGGCTTTATAAAAACAAACTCTTCTTTTTCTGTTCTCCTGCGCAATCCCTCTGTACATCCCACTTGATCTGACAACTTGAGCCCCCTCATCATCAAGATCTTTTGTTTATTTTTTTTTTCTTCTTCTTCTTTATAATCTATGCACGTGCCTTTAATTTTTTGGGTGGCTGCAATAACGCCCGTGGTAATAATGCCCACGAAATTTTTGAAATAAGATTCGCGGGCCTTATTTAATTTCTTTTTTTGTAATAACGCCCGCGGGCGTTATTGCACTTATTTTGTGAAATAAGGCCCGCGGGCGTTATTACCACGGGCGTTATTGCAGCCACCCTTATTTTGTTGTTGCCTTTTTGTGTGTGACGCCAGTATGTCTGCAACGTTTTGTGTCGGTACAGTAGGCCCCAAGCTGATTTGTTTGAAATAAAAAATTTGCAGTCACTTCAATATAAGATTCCTTTGAACATTTTTTTAAGAGTTGTAAAGTTACTCTTACTTTTCCTACCATTATATATATATGTATATATTTTGAAAATTTTTTTAGCTTTATAAAATTTTGGTCGCCATGAAAAGGGCCGATTTGGTGAAGACATGAAGCTGGTCTTCTACTCCGAATAAGACGATTCCTAATGTTAGGGAAAAGATGTTAATTGTCGACATTAAACACAAGGCGCCGTAGGTGAAAAATTTTTGAAAAAAAAAAATGCGGCGGGCTTTCCTTACCCAGCACATTTCTCCTTCTGTAATATCAACATCTTCTCTTCTTGGGTCATACAACTCTCTAATGGCTTTAAACGCTTCATGAAGTCTATCAGAGTGTGAAGGGTATTTTTTAAAAAATTGTAATTTGGCCAAATACCCTATAAAGAGCGCCTTTTTGCGTCCAAAGCGCGGTATGCCATCTTTGACTTCACGCCATAACCGCTCGATTGATTAGGTATGGGCTGCGGTTGATGGATCGACGAAATTTTTTGAGTGGTTCACTGTCTGGTGTTGAAAGCCCTCGTCCTTAAGACAAGAATAGGCTTACCAACAGTCCGACATAATGGAAGTTCCGTCGGTTATTCTATCCTTTATAAGAGACAACAGTGTGTCCTTATTTCTGAACTCCACTGGTACAATGAAAAATTCTTTTGTGTCTCTTTCAATGCCACCAAATAGCCATTGACATTCCACTATGCGGCCACAGTTGTATTTCCGGCGTCCCACTTTTGTTTCGTCGATTTCAACCACTTTGCCTGGGCCACCAATGGTACGAGGACTGTTGCGTACAGCCCAGTCTATATAAACTTCGCGCATGAAGTTGCGAAAGTCAATTATAGATGGCCGTGACCATCCCAATTCCTGCATCAAAAATTGGACTTCGCGCTTAAGTCCATTTGTATCCAGCATTATGAACCGGCAAATTTCTTCAAGGGAGAATCGGTGACCTTGGAAAAAGGTATTTTTCCGGATGGTTTCCGAAAACATACAGCGCTGCACTTTCTTTTTTTTTGCGACCGCAGAAGAATTAGCGTTGCCATCACAAAAAAAGGAAACTGCACTCTTTTCCGCACTTTGGACACAACTTTTTATTGCATATTACGTTATGCTTGCGTAAATAATCAATAAGTTCAGTATTGGACTGAAGCAATAATGAAAATTCTGCACTCGATAAGTTGCATCTATTGCAATTTGCCATCTTTTCGCATTGAAAGTTACACGTCGAATGATATTCGAATGGCTTGAAAAAGCTATTGAACATCTGCATTGGCGCCAGACTGCCGACCAACAACTTTTTCGTCGGTCGCGCCGAAATTCTGCATTAGCGTCAAGCAACGGGAAAATTAACTGTTGCAACGGCATAATTTTTGTGTCTGCCGCATTTTTGCTTGAAATAAATCGTTTGTGGGACGTTTTACTGAGAATTGGCCAACAAAATACATGTAAAATTAATTATTTTCAAAATTCAATTAATTCGACCGCCAAATAATTCTTTCACCTAAATTCATGATAAATATAGCCCTATCAGTAAAAAAAATGTGAAAAAAAATTTTGAAATCGGTGACGAAAGCAGCTATTTAACCTTTACCATATTCCTTAGTTTGGTGAAGCAAATTCGTAAAGTAGTGCCTCTGTTAGTAGTCACAAGCACTTGGTTTTATGCTCATACTTCCTTAAATAACTTTTGTGTTTATTGTCCGATTGAATTGCAATTTAGAGAATAAGTAGATATAACTATCAGCTTAGTATATGTTAAAGTCAGAAAGTTTTATCTTTAATACAACGCTTACAAATTGAGTTCAAAAATTAAATTATTGATTTGCGGGGGCGGTGGGCGTGGCACCCAACATTTGAAATAAACTTCATCTGCGCCTGGTACACAGAAACCTTCATGACAAATTTGGTGTCTCTAGCTATTATAAAAGCTGAGATCTGTGTGTTCATCTGGTCATCCATACATCCGGACAGACAGACAGACATGGCTCAATCGACTCGGCTAGTGATCCTGAGCAAGAATATATATACTTTGTGGGGTCTCCCATGCCTCCTTCTGCCTGTTACATACATTTGCACAAAGTTAGTATACCCTTTTTTGACCATTTTCAATGGTCGAAGGGTATAAAAAACTAGAAGCGACCGCCAAATAATTGTTTCACCTAAAATCATGATAAATATAGCCCTATCAATAAATAAAGTAAAAATTTAAACAAAATCGGTGACGCATGCAGCTATTTAACCTTTACCGAAAAAAAAATTGTTTTGTAAAATTCGTTCCACATTGGGAAGGGTATACAAGCGTCGCGACGCGTCGCGCAAAATAAGTGTGTGACGCGTGCCAAGTGCAAAGAGAAAAGAAATTGAAACAAAAAATGCATGTTCTAATCGGCGATTATGCTTATGTCTTTTGTGTCTTTGCTTTGTTTCGGTTGCAATTTTTGGCACCCGTCACATAAACAAGTGAAAATTGAAGCAGTGAGCAGCTACATTAAAACGAGTTGCGTAATAAATCATAATTATTATTATTATTATTGTTATTTAAAATTTGAATGTAGGTGGTTTTTACAAGTTTGTCTGTAATGTGAAGCCGACAATATCCTACATTAGTGGTGGCTCATATTTAAATGTGGGCCTGAAAAATCAACTTATTAAATTGAATGCAGGAATAAAATTGTCAAGCAGCTTGAGCTTAGATATTAATATTGATGGATTACCATTATTCAAAAGCTCTAAGAATCAATTGTGGCCAATTTTAATCCGTTTGAATAATGTTAGAGATGTACCAATTTTTCCGGTCGGTGTTTTTCTAGGGAAAAGTAAGCCGGGAAATTGTAATGAGTTTCTTAGCGACTTTTGCTCAGAGTTGTCCGACGTTGTAAAAAGCGGTTTAATAGTGGACGGACATAATATTTCGGTTCAACTTCGGGCTATTGTGTGTGATGCGCCTGCTAGAGCTTATATAAGTGGTACTCCTGTCGAAGGCAGCCGATGGATTCGCCGCCAAGTTGGCACCTCGCTACGATGGACCCTATCGAGTCGTGAGCTACATCTCGCCCACGATTCTACGCCTCCAAGACGCCAAAACCAAGAAGAGACGCAATGCAGGATTGGCCGATTTGAAGGCATTCCATGGGGAGGAACCGACCAGGGTCAACAGCCCCGAGTCGGATCGCGAATGGCACCGGCTAGTCCAGCGATCAACGGGGGACGGGGTCATCGACCTGATGGATGACGAGTGGGGTTTCGGCGACATGCCTCCCCTGGTCCCTCGAGAGACGGTACCCGTCGCCACCAGTACCGCCGAGTCCGAAGAGACGGCGGAATGGGTCCCAAACGTAGCCGACTTCGTCGCCACCCACCGGTTTGTCGACCATTTCCTGGCCGGCACCCCCGCAGTCCAGGAGCCTGAAGCCTACCCGGAGGAGACAGGGCACTATAGCCCCATCAGCGAAGCCGACAGCGAGGGACTTCCGCCCATGCCATCGCAAGCAGCGGCCTCTCCAGCCGCGCCACCGCCGACCACGGAGGGAACACCGACCGCAAGCCAGGCTTGCACGATGGAGGACGACCTGATCTTCCCACACGCGCGGGCATGGCGCATCATTACACCTCCTCCCCTTAAGAGCATTATAAAAGGGAGGAATGTGTACATGAAGGTGCGGGCCGGGCCGTTCTCCTCGGCCTCCGAGGAGGGGTCGGATGATGACGATGATTTCCCGTGGCCACCTTGCCGTCCGATGGTCGACCACCGCCTCGAGTTTGAGAGGCGTTGCTGGCGATGGTGCGGACGGAGCCCTCCGACGCACCAATGCCCGACCCGGTAGCGTTGGCTACTCCGGCCGTTGAAGGCCGTCGCCACCCCGAGCAGTGGGCTCCCGCACCCAGGGACTGGAGAGTGGCCACATTCGACCATTGGTTGCCATGACGGGCAATCGAGAAGGTGCGAGCCCACCAAGAGACGCACTCCCGCAAGGTGGCGTGTCTGCTCGTCGAGGGAGACGGAGTCAAGTTCCGCGCCCGAATCAATAACTACGGGGCAGTAACGGTCCGCGAGCGGAAATAAACCCGCAACATCCCGAAGGAAGCCAATCATTAGGCCACGTTCACCTTATCCCCGGTGAAGTAAGGGGGGGGTGTGTGACGCCGCAATGAAGCGACGCCTCATTATATTTTTAATTATTATTTACTTTAACTTTAAATAAAAGATAAGATATCTCTAAGCCCAATATACCTGCTGGCATTTCCTTGAGTAGGAACAGCAAGCATAGGCAAAGGCAAGGGCGTAGGCAGAACAGGCGAAACAGGGCATATAAAAGAGGAAAATCCCCCACACTCGGCCCCCATGCCTAGTAACAGTGCCTCGGTACCCAGAGCTTGTGCACACACAAGTAACGGTGCCTCGGGACCCAGAGCTAGCGCACAGTCGAACACTTGCACTAGTAACGGTGCCTCGGTACCCAGAGCTCGCGCATTTAGTCAGGCAACGGTGCCTCGGTACCCAGAGCTCGCGCATTTAGTCAGGCAGCTGCACAAGTAACGGTGCTTGGGCACCCAGAGCTCGTGCACAGACAGCACAAAGCAACGGCATCGCGACCAAATTTTGGGCAGCGGCGCCAGACAAGCAGCGACGCGCAGCCAGCAGCGACGTGCAGCCATCAGCGAAGCTAGGCAAGCAGCGGCGCCGGACATGCAGAAAAGTGCGAACGGCGCCGTGCATGCGGAAAAAAATGCGAGCGGCGCCGTGCAGGCAGCGAAGTGCGAGCAGAGTCACAGCAGCCAGGCACGATCGGCCGAAGGCAGCGGCGACATGCAAGCAGCGGCGACAGGCAAGCAGCGGCGACATGTACGCAGCAGCGACGACATGTTCGCGGCAGCAAAATGAAAGCTGCGAAAACTAGGCCAAGGGCAGTTGATCGCGAGCAGCTAGTTAAGCCGGAAGCAAAGCTTAGGGTATGACCAACTAGTAGCTCCTCTCTTACTAAAGTCATGATAGTCCTAGTTTTATAGAAATGTTCTGTAAAGACCCTGGCGGGACTGAGATATGTACCCCAGCCTGCGACAAGGTGGCTTCGTCTGTGACCCGCCAATTGACAAGCGAACTCACAATAGAGTTGCTGACTAAGGTGAGATCCAGAACCTCTTCCCTAATGGCGTTAATAAACGTAGGTTTGCACCCTTAGTTAGCTACATCTAATTGACAACATAATAGATATTCTAAAAGGGACTACCCACGTTTGTTGACGTCGCTGCTTCCCCAGATCGTGTGATGCGCATTGGTGTCAGCCGATCACAAGCAAGGCAAGGATACATCAGAACACGGCAAAGACCAAACACAGCAACACAAGGATCATGACAAGAATACATCGGAGCACGACAATTACCAAACACAGCAAAAGAAGAACAAGAATCATGGCAAGGATGTCCAAGGGCACGACAAGGGGAAATCACGGCTCACGGGGAACAAGGATTACGGAGGAGACATAAATACGGGAGTTCTGGGACCCAAGATAGCCAAGCAGTGCGAAATAATCCGTTCCAGTGATCTACAGCGAACCGGGGCCGCAACTATCCATTCAATCCTGAAAAACGCTATGCCGCCGAAAACCGAACCAGGCGCCAGTGAAGAGGACACCACACTGGATCCCGATGTAGCGGAGTTCCTCGAGACGGAGCTCTCGTTATTTGAGCATTTGTCGGGATTATCGAATATCACTGAACACGTGATAGTGATGAACGTCCTATTAAACAGCGATACTTTCCAAAGAATCCGGAAATGCTCAAAATAATAAACGCACAAGTTGACGAACTTCTGCAGGACGGGCAAATCGAACCCTCCAAGAGCCCCCACAGCGCCCCAATCGTCCTGGTGGGAAAGAAGACAGGCGAGACCCGGATGTGTGTCGACTTCCGCCAGTTGAACGCCCGGTCGGTACCCGATGCTTACCCCCTCCCGACGATAAATTCCATATTGGACCTCAAGAGCGGGAATTGGCGAATTCCTATGGCCGAACGAAGCCGGGAATGTACCGCGTTCACTGTGCCGGGCCGAGGACTATTCCAATGGAAAGTGATGCCATTCGGGTTGCACTCGGCACCCGCCACCTTCCAAAGGGCCCTGGATCAAGTGATTGGCCCGGATATGGAGCCACACGCTTTCGCGTACCTGGACGATATCATCGTCATCGGGAAGACGAGGGACGAGCACATGGAAAACCTACGAGAGGTCTTCAGGAGGTTACGAGCTGCAAATCTAAAGCTGAATAAAAAGAAATGCCATTTCTTCCAACGACGGCTGGTGTTCCTGGGGCACGTGATCAGCGAGGAGGGAATACACACCGATCCGGAGAAAGTTGCCGCAGTCCGGAAGCTGCATCCACCAACCAACACGAAGGAGTTGCGCCGCTGCCTAGGGATCGCCTCTTGGTACCGACGGTTCGTACCAAACTTCGCTACGGTGGTACTCCCGATGTCGCAGTTACTCCGGAAAGGTCACCGCTGGGGATGGAACGCCGAGCAACAAGCGGCCTTCGAGAGATTAAAAACCCTCCTGACGGAAGCACCTGTACTGGCATGCCCCGACTTTAGCCGCAAATTCGCACTGCAGACGGACGCTAGCGATTACGGCCTAGGGGGAGTCCTTACACAAGATACGGAGGAGGGAGATCGAGTAATTGCGTATGTCAGCCGTAGGCTAATCGCGGCACAAGAGAACTATTCAGCGACCGAGAAGGAATGCCTCGCCATCGTCTGGGCCATAAGGAAACTCCGATGCTACCTGGAGGGATATCGTTTTGATGTCATTACCGACCAAGTCGCTCTCAAATGGTTAAACACGATCGAGAATCCGACTGGTCGTATCGCTCGATAGGCACTGGAACTCCAGCAGTACCAATTCGATATACACTACCGCAAGGGCAAACAAAACATCGTAGCAGATGCCCTCTCACGGCAACCTCTGGAGACTTTATGCCAGGCTCGGGAAGGATCAAACGAGTGCTCATGGCTCCGACGGCGGCGTCAGCAGGTCCAGGAAGAACCAGACAAATACCCCGATTATACGTTTCAAGGGGAGTACCGGAGGAGATTGTACCGCCACCTGGAACTTAAATCCGATGAGGAAGAACATGAACCCTGGAAACTGTGTGTAAGCACTAAACGCCGACAACGGGTACTGCAGGAATGTCACGACGCTCCCACCGCAGGACATCTAGGCATCCGCACGACAGCGACCAGGGTTGCCCAGCGTTACTATTGGCCCGGAATGTTCCGAGACGTAGCCAAATACGTGAAAAGGTGTGGCCTCTGCCAACGATTCAAGACAGAACAGCGCAAACCTGCCGGGAAGATGACGCGGCAATCGAAAGAACCTTTCGATACGCTGGGACGAAATTCACGAGCCAAGCCTTCAAGTCGTTTTGTAAGCGAGCCGGCATAGAATTGCAACACACTGCACCCTATAGTCCGCAACAAAACCCGACCGAACGGGCTAACAGGACAATCAAAACAATAATTGCCCAGTACATCGAGGGACCACAACACACATGGGACATCTTGCTTCCGGAGATTACACTGGCCATAAATAGCAGCGTCTCGGACACCACCGGATTTAGCCCAGCATTCCTGGTAATGGGCCGAGAGCCGCGTTTACCAGGAGCCCTCTACGAAGAAGTGACCCCAGGGACGGGGAAAAACGAGGTCAATCCAACAGCGCGAGCCAGGAAATTACAAGATGTGTTCCAGATCACCCGGGAAAACGCACAGAAGGCATCCGCAGAGCAGAGCAGGCATTTCAACTTACGACGCCGCGAATGGAAACCGACGGTCGGCTCAATCGTACTACTGAAGCAGCACACATTATCGAAGGCCGCCGAGGGATACGCTGCGAAACTCTCGCCAAAGTATGAAGGCCCCTATAAAGGCATAAGGTTCATCTCAACAAACATAGTGAGACTGCAACGCGAGGGAAACCGGGAAAGACGTTCCGCCCACATCGCGACCAACCCGAGGGTCCGGATGCAGGGGCGGATGACGTCAACAAGGACGACATCAGCACGGTCGTGTTCCCACACGCACGGCCCATCGCTTGCCCGGGAATTTCGTCCACTACTCACACCCCGCCGGACATCCGCCCGGCTTGAGCCGTGGTGTCCAACAAGGAGGGGATATCCTCCACCCAACCCGGTCGAGCACTCAAGTGGATGGACCCAATCACGCCCCCGGATGCAGTAAGGCGCCAGCCATGCCCTGACGCCGAATCCACGGTCGAAGGATGGGAGCAGATCCCTCATTTTAGCCGACAAGAAGTCGAAGAGCTGCTCGGGAACGAACTAAGCGAAATCGCCGACAGTTTGTTCGCACCCGGAGCGGACTGGGTGGAGGCGCTTTCCCCGTGGCGAATCTACACAGCAGACCGACGCCTCCCGCCCATGCTGCTGAACCAGGTGCGCATGCGACAGGATCAGCGAACCCCGTGCCGGTCACGTTTCACCCTGAGGGTCGACGGCAGCCAATTCCGCGTGGTCATCGGTCGAGGAGGACTCGTCTCCATCCTGCAGCGCTGGTGAAGTAAGGGGGGGTGTGAGGACTCGTATTTCCAGCCCCACAATAACTTTAGGTTAATATTAGTATTAGTTTACCACGAAGCGAGAGCCAGGAAATTACAAGATGTGTTCCAGATCACCCGGGAAAACGCACAGAAGGCATCCGCAGAGCAGAGCAGGCATTTCAACTTACGACGCCGCGAATGGAAACCGACGATCGGCTCAATCGAACTACTGAAGCAGCACACATTATCGAAGGCCGCCGAGGGATACGCTGCGAAACTCGCGCCAAAGTATGAAGGCCCCTATAAAGTCATAAGGTTTATCTCAACAAACATAGTAAGACTGCAACGCGAGGGAAACCGGGAAAGACGTTCCGCCCACATCGCGGACCTGAAACCCTTTAATACGGACGACCCTGAAGACAGCAGCGGTGGATAGAGGGAATGCCCCTTTACCTCCCGCAAGGCGACCAACCCGAGGGTCCGGATGCAGGGGCGGATGACGTCAACGAGGACGACATCAGCACGGTCGTGTTCCCACACGCACGGCCCATCGCTTGCCCGGGAATTTCGTCCACGACTCACACCCCGCCGGACATCCGCCCGGCTTGAGCCGTGGTGTCCAACAAGGAGGGGATATCCTCCACCCAACCCGGTCGAGCACTCAAGTGGATGGACCCAATCACGCCCCCGGATGCAGTAAGGCGCCAGCCATGCCCTGACGCCGAATCCACGGTCGAAGGATGGGAGCAGGTCCTTCATTTTAGCCGACAAGAAGTCGAAGAGCTGCTCGGGAACGAACTAAGCGAAATCGCCGACAGTTTGTTCGCACCCGGAGCGGACTGGGTGGAGACGCTTTCCCCGTGGCGAATCTACACAGCAGACCGACGCCTCCCGCCCATGCTGCTGAACCAGGTGCGCATGCGACAGGATCAGCGAACCCCGTGCCGGTCACGTTTCACCCTGAGGGTCGACGGCATCCAATTCCGCGTGGTCATCGGTCGAGGAGGACTCGTCTACGTCCTGCAGCGCTGGTGAAGTAAGGGGGGGGTGTGAGGACTCGTATTTCGAGCCCCACAATAACTTTAGGTTAATATTAGTATTAGTTTACCACGAAGGTATTAGTAGTTATAAGTATTACCATTAATTACCATAATTAGTTATAAGTTACGCATAGGCATATTACCACGAAGGTAATTAGTTATAAGTTAGGCAAACATAGTCATATTACCATGAAGGTATTTAGTTTAGCAAGCATATGCCAATTGGCAATAGGGCACTCAGTAGGGAGAGAGCACACGCCGCCGAAACACACAAAGAAGACGCACTCACACACCAACACACCGGAGCGAGCACACCACAACAGAGCGCACGCGCCGACACAGCGAACACACAACAAAGAGCGCACGACACAGAGTGCACGCAACGAAAAGCGCATGCATTCACTGGCGACAAAGAGTGCACGACACAGAGTACACGCAACGAAGAGCGCATGCATACACGGGTGACGAAAAGCGCACGCATACACTGGCAACGAAGAGCGCATGCACACACCGACGATGAAGAGCGCAGACGCACAGGCAAGAGTGCACGCACAAAAATGCACGCACACACCCACACATAGTGTAACGCAGCCGACGTTTAACAACGACAGAGGTACATCATTCATTGATGTCACCTTTGTTAGCAGAAGACTAGCCTACCGCAAAATGGTTGGTAGACGACGACGTAACGATGAGTGATCATGCCTTAATTTCGTTTAACGTACGAACGACAAGGCCCTCACAAAGACAGCAGAGAGGTGCCCTAGGGCAGGCATGGGACACCAGGAAACTGGACAACGACATACTGGCTTACCAGATCGAGCTTTTGGAACCCACAAACGGACAGGCGGAGACCATGGTGACGGCGCTTTGAACATGCTGGAAGCAACTTGCGATGCAACTATGCCGAGAAAACGGAAGGCCAAACGCAAGCCACCAGTATACTGGTGGAGTGTTTCTCTTCACCAGCTTCGAGCTGAATGCTTCAGTGCAAGGAGGGAAGCGCAACGAGCCAGAGATGATCTTCAAAAAGCCCAACTTCACGAGGCATACAGAGTCAAGCGCGCAGAGCTGCGATATGCCATATCAGTTGCCAAAGCGAATGCTTTTAAGGAGCTTCTAGCAAGCGTAGACGAAGATCCCTGGGGTCTCGCCTATAAAATAACAAGAAAAAAGCTGAAAAAAGCTGGTGGAGGTTTTGCCATTGCAAAACCGGAAATCTTCAGGGACACCTTCCAACAGTGTCTCCTGAACGGAGTTTATCCAAAGCGGTGGAAAAGCATGAGACTTGTCCTGTTGCCGAAAGGTAAGGGGCCCACAAATGCTGCAAGCAGCTTCCGCCCATTATGCCTGTTGGACACTGTGGGGAAGCTCTACGAACGTATTCTATACACACGCATAGAGATGATTACGGAGAGTCACAATGGCATACGACAACATCAGTACGGTTTCCGTAAGGGAAAGAGCACGCTCGATGATCTCACGGCAGTAAGAGATGTAGCCAAAAACCCTCTCGACGGTGACAGATGGCTAGGCGACAGTAAGGAGTACTGCGCCATCATCACGCTGGACGTCAAGAACGCGTTCAATACGGCGAGATGGCCAAACATTCTCGGTGCTATGCGCACAATGGGGATCCCGGAATACCTAAGGATCAGTATTGGCAGCTACTTCAGGGGCCGTGTACTATGGTATGACACTGAAGCCGGGCCGAAAAGACACTATGTCTCTGCAGGTGTTCCACAAGGGTCGGTACTTGGTCCAATCTTGTGGAACATAATGTACAGCGGCATATTGTGCATCAGCAAGCCCAGAGGTGTCGAGTTACACTGCTTTGCCGACGACGTGGCTGTCACAGCTGTTGCCAAAACCATACCAGAGCTCCAGGTCACGAGCAATGCGGCGATTAGTTCGGTAACCGACTGGCTTGAGAAGGTTGGTCTACGAATCGCTGCGCACAAGACCGAAGTACTCTTGCTGAGTAGCAGGAAAGCTGTCGAGAGAATGCAGATCATAGTAAAAGACGTCCAAATAACCTCAGCCAGAACTCTTAAGTACCTGGGAGTCCTACTTGACTATAGGCTGTCGTTCAAGGAGCATGAGATATACGCCAGCAGGAAAGCCGCGATGACAGCTGCAGCGCTGGCAAGGCTAATGTCCAACGTGGGAGGACCCAATATGCCAGCTAGGAGGCTGCTTGCGTCGGTCACGAAATCGACCCTCATATACGCTGCCCCTATCTGGAGGGATGTCAACAAGAAAGCGACTTATCTAAACAACGCGTGTGCAGTATCAAGGACCATGGCTCTTAGAGAGGGTTTAGGACTATATCCGACGTAGCAGCGCATGTTCTTGCGGGCATCCCGCCGGTCGACTTGGAGATCGAAGCGCAATACCTTTCCCGAGAAGGTGTTAGCCGGACTCAAATCCACGAGTGGCTTCAAAGAGCGTGGCAGGCTAGGTGGCAGAGGTCACAACAAGGGAGATGGACCTACCAGCTGATTCCTGACTTGGCAGAATGGGCGGGATGTGAGCATAAAGTGGTTGACTATCACTTGACTTAATTCCTGTCCAACCACGGCTGCTTTAGGGGGTACCTCTTCAGGTTTCACCATGTGGACTCGGACCGGTGCCTCTTCTGCTCGGATGCTGTGGAATCAGCGGAGCACGTCCTCATGCACTGCTCTAGGTTCGCTACGGAGAGGGAGTTACTGGAGTCGTTCTTAGAAGCTCCGCTCAGCCCGAGAGTTTTGATTGCCGCTATGATGGCAGACAAATGTGTTTGGGAGAGGGCACATGGAATCATTATTAAGATGATGAAGCGTGTCCGTCATGACGAGATGTGCAACAGAAGCGAGAGATGAGCAGCACTCCCGTGTGGTGGCGGGGTAAGAATACTACCTCAGCGGACTCGGCTTGTCGTAAAAGGCGACTAATGAGCTAATGAGCTAAGAAAGGAACACTACGCTGCAAGTGAAGAGGGAGTGCCATCTGGCATCGCATCCTGCTCACCGAAGTAATACCTTGACTGGCAGTCCCGGTGAGCGTGAAATGGACTGGAGAGCATACGGGGGTTTTTTTAGTACATAGGCATAACCCCAATTGGGGGGTTATGAACCGTGCATGCCATCTACGGACGGTGGATCTTTCGAAGATTTTATTTTCCCTCCGTATGCGCAACACAAAAACAAAAAAAAAAAAAAAAATAGTGTAACGCAGAATGCACGCACACACCCACACATAGTGTAACGCAGAGTGCACGCACACGCAGCCGAAGCCAAGAGAGCCAAGCCGAGAGCGCACACGCACAAAAACAGAAAAGATGCAGAGAGAAGCCGGCGACAAGTGTGGCGTCCGTTGACACGCGCCGAAATCTCGACGGGTCAACGACTAAGAGAGCGGAGGGAAGTCAGTCGTTAATCAGAACTAATTAGGTCAAGTGCGCGAAACTCCGAAGTCGAAAAAAAGTGCAAGTGAACGACGGCAACTGCAGAGCGACGTGACAGCAGCAACGACAACAGCGGCAACAACAACAACGGCAACAACAACAACGGAAGTTCCACAAACAATGCCACGGCAATAACAACAAACAGCGGCATTCCCGAGAACGACGTCACAGCAGCAACATCAACAGTGACAGCGACGACCCCAGCGGGACTAACTTCTGGTGAGCGACGCGTAGCTTTCTTGTTTTTTTTCTACAATCAGGGCTGCGACGCAGCGTTAGTGTAGAGTATTTTTGTCAAACGGCTACGGTGCTAGGCAGGGCGATAGTGTAAGTTATTCTTAGGCGAATTATAGAAAAATATAAGAAAATGAACAGAATTGGCAGTTGTTTGGAGTCGATAACGGTGCCTGTAGAGGCGTGAGACCCAGCGGGGTATCCAATCCCAGAGGCCGAGCGGTGATAGACGCCATGATGATGCTGGACCTGATTTTGCTGAACGACGGCCGCGTGCCCACGTTTAACAATGACAGGGGAACCACATTTATTGACGTCACATTTGTTAGCAGAGGCTTAGTGGCTAACTCAAGCTGGACGGTCCTTGACGTGGTAACGCTGAGCGATCACGCCTTGATCACTTATAGCGTCTCCATGACTGGTACAACTAGAAGCCAACCGAAAAGATCATTGGGGCAAGCATGGGATACTAGGAAGTTCCATGAGGATATGCTGTCATACCAAATCGACACCCTAAAAATCCCAACGGGTGACGCAGAGACAATGGCGGCGGAACTCACGAAAATGCTCGTAGCAACGTGCGATGCGACCATGCCACGCAAAAAAAAAGGCACAGCGAAAGCCCCCCATATACTGGTGCAGCCCCGTCCTTCAGCAGCTGCGATCGGAATGCCACAAGGTTAGGAGAAGAGCACAACGAGCCAGAGGTAGTCCTCATCACGCGGATCTTCTGGAGGCTTTTAAAGCCAAGCGAACCGAGTTCAAGCACGGAATTTCGGCGGCCAAGGCACGGGCCTGCAAGAACTTGCTGGATAGTGTAGACGAGGACACTTGGGGTCTTGCCTATAAGCTGGCCGATGCAGTCGACATCATGGCAGCCAATAGTCGCAGATCCAGCCTCCGACTTCCCGAACATCACTGAGCACGAGGTTGTAGAGGCAGCAAGGCGCATCAAGGCTAACAAAGCCCCTGGACTAGATGGCTTTCCGGGAATAGTCATCAAGGCAGTGGCGTTGTCTAGACCGGACATCTTCAGGGACACCTTTCAGCGGTGCCTCTTGGACGGAGTCTTTCCAGGTGGAAAAGCCAGAAGCTGGTACTTTTGCCTAAAGGGAAAGGATCAGCACAAGTCGGCTGTACTTGGACCGATCCTGTGGAACATCATGTACGATGGTATACTGGCAATCAGGAAGCCCACAGGAACTGAGCTGCACTGCTTCGCAGATAACGTGGCTATAACTGCAGTCGCCAAAACGATAAGGGAAATCCAGGAGATGTGCAACGAAACAATTAGAGCGGCCATAGTCTGGTTTGAGAAAGCTGGACTCACTATAGCGGCACACAAAACCGAAGCTGTCTTATTAAGCAGCAGGAAAAAGGTGGAGAGCATGCTAGTCTCAGTCAGCGGAACCCAGGTGACTTCAGCTGAGTCCTTGAAGTACTTCGGAGTTCTCATAGACCACAGGCTATCCTTCAAGGATCATGCTAAATACGCTAGCAGGAAGGCAGCCATCACATCGGCAGCCATAGCTCGACTTATGCCCAACGTGGGAGGTCCCAGAGACCCAGCCAGAAGGCTACTAGTAACCGTAGCAAAGGCAACGCTACTCTACGCTGCGCCAATCTGGAGTGACGCCACAAATAAATGCTCATACGTTAAAGGACCATGGCTGCTTCCGGGCCTACTTACACCGGTTCCGTCATGTAGACTCAGCCCAATGCCTATACTGCATTGATGCGGAGGAAACGGCGGAACATGTGCTAATGCACTGTTCTAGGTTTTCGGCGGGGAGGGAACAGTTGAAAGCGTTGTCTGGTGATCCGCTTAGTCCAAATGGATTGATCACGGCGATGACGGCGAACGAAAATAAATGGGAGCTGGGACACCGCATCATCATAAATATGATGAAATGAGTCCGTGCCGACGAGATGTCCAACAGAACTGGACACTAAAACACAGAAGGAGTGTTCCTGTGAGGTGGCGGGATAAGAATACTACCTCAGCGTACCCGGCTTGGCGTAAAAGGCGGCTAAAGGGTGGAAGGAGGTGCGACACATATCCAATATCTCAGGAAGGGAGTGCGACCTGGCTTCACATCCTGCTCATCGAAGTCTTACCTTGGCTGGCAGTTCCGGTGAGCGTTTACAGGACTGAGGAGCATACGGAGGTTTTTGTTTTAGTACGTAGGCATAATCCCACCAAGGGTTATGAATCGTGCATGCCACCTACGGACGGTAGGTGATATCTTTAGAAGATTTTAATTTTCCTACCGTAAGGCGATACAACAGAGGGGGGAAACTACGATGCACTCGCGTCGCCGCAAAGTGTGTGGTCGGCTTAAGCTCTGCGACTGCGCTGCCCAAAATCTAACGCCGGTATTTGGAGGCTGGATGGAATTTTGGCGAGAGGACAGAAATTAATTAAGTTGTGACGCTGGAAGCATACGGGTGTAAAAAGCGCGAAAGTGCGAGTGACCACAGCAAGGAAAAATCTCACAAGGAGGACAAGAAACCAGGAGGAGAAAGGACACAGGAGGACGCGTGGAACAGGGTAAGCGAGCCACTTGTTGGCAGACTTTTTAGGCAGGGCCCGTTTTCGGACAAGATAGTGTGACGGTGCGTAGGCAGGGCAAGGTCAGGGAAACTAAACAAGTAAAGTAAGTGAAATAAATGAAAATATAAAGGCAAATGTTTGGGTTGTTACAGCATGAAGTGGAGCAGGGGGGCAAGACTGTAACAGATCTCTCTGTGCTTATTTTACGTTGCGTGTTCCAAACGAAGGATTACAACCACGGTGCCCATATATGCACATCCCTGCGGCCACAGCGAGTTTAGATTGAGCGCTAAACAAGCGCCCCCCCGAGTAAACTCAGAGGTACAAATTCGGTTGCACACTTGTCGGGTAATGCAACCCCCTTTGGTGAAGGGGATCATTCTAGCTTAAGCAACCACAGCCACCATGAAACTCCCACTAGGGGGCCTACCTCGCATGAGCGGGGCTTGATACGGTTTAAACTTCAGGCATAACATGATATGCCTTCGATGCTCATCCCATGGTACCGATTAGGGCTCGGTGTGCCCCCCCTTTCGGCTCCGACAAGCCCGGATTTGGGGACACCAGGGAAAAGGCGTGCCAGTTTTGGCTTTTCAGCCCGGGACTGGCAACCCTTGGTACAGCTCAGCCGCCTTTGGAAGAGACTGCCAGCGTACCGCATACACAGTCTCCTTTTCTCTGGGGCTTGCAGCACTCTAGAGACATCCCAAACTCCATTGGTGCTCCTTATTACGAGGCCATTGAGGTCTCGCAGAGACCTGCCAGTCTTCAGCAGTCGATACGGAGCACACGCGCCAATGCCTGCACGACTCCAGTCAGCCGATCACGTAGCGACGTGATATGCGGAAGAAAACTCAACCGCTCGCCGACTGTGATGCCAAGGTACCGGTATCTTGTCACATACGGCAGGCCTGCTCCTGCAAACCGTACCATAGGTGGCCTACTCCGGGACAATCGCCCTTTCAGCAACATGATCGCCGCCTTGCTGGTGGAGACGGCAACGCCGACCTCCGCTCCCCATGCTCCTACGACGGACATGAGGTGGTCGCCTTTCGACTCCAGTTCGCTACGGGAACGACCCTCTACGAAAAGCAACAAGTCGTCTGCAAACGCGCTGAAACCACAAAGTGGCACCAGACGCTGGAGAAGCGACTCCATCATCATGTTCCAAATGAATGGACCACTAATGGAGCTCTGTGGGCAACCTCGTGTTACCGGACATCCCACTCCACGTGGTCGAAGGTTCCTTGGAAGTCCACGAAGACACCGAGTACATATTGCGCCGGACTGGCAGCAACACCGCTCACGACATGCCTCCAAGCATCCTCAACACAGCGTCCTTCTCGGAATCCAAATTGCCATCTGTTTCCATCGGGTAGAACGTCCTTCGATCGGTTCACCATGATCCCCTCCAACACCTTGCCGAAAACTGGCAGCAGACAGATACCGCGATAAGAGGCAGGATTGCTCCTGTCCTTATCCGGCCCTTTGAGGAGCGCCACAATACGAGGGCGCTTCCACTCGGTGGGAAAATATCCACTTCTGATACAGCGGGAAAACAACGCTGTCAGTTGCTCGGGGATGGCACGCCACACCGCCTTGAATATCACCCCGGTGATGCCGTCCATGCCAGGAGAGCGCCTGCTCTTCAACTGTGCGACACAAGCATCTACCTCTGGGGATTCAAGCGGCGGTGGACTCGCGTCAGGGACTACGTAGGGGTCCGTTAACTCCGAAACTGGGAAAAAGTTCCGGAGAAGAACACCCGCTCAGTCGTGCCAGGTTACGCACTGCCTGTCACCTGAGCGCAGACAACCGAGGTCGGTAAATCTTAAAGACTCGCCACCATGGGTCGTCCTTGTTCTCTCCCACGAATTGCCTCCAGTTATCCTCTTTGACCTTCAGAATGAGCTTCTTGTACTGAGCTGAAATGACTCTCAATTCAGAGGCAAGTTGCTCGGCATCGTCGCTTGCGCGCGAACGAGCAGTCTGAAGCCGCCGCCTCAGTCTCCTGACCTCTTGGCGTTTGGAAGAAAGTTCGGCGGTCCACCAAACTATCTTCCTTGCGGTCTCGGGTCCTCTGCGTCCCAGCACTTGATCGCACACGGAGTGCACGAGCGAACGCACTGCAGCGCAATACTTTCAGTGATGCTCACGCATACGCCAAACTCGGTGACGAGGGGCTCTATCGGCATACATATGGCATCCGTGCTGTCCACGAAGACGGCAGCCTTTCCAAGCCTGTCCGAAAACACACGCATCCCGGATGGGACTCCCGTGATTCGTCCAGCGAGGTCCACGTAAGGCTCCTGCACCAATGCGAACAAGTGGCCAGAGTCGCGCAAGCGGACCTCGAGCTCGGCCACGGCCACAATTTGCCTGGAGGAAGCTAAACATTAATGTCTAGCGTTTACCCTCGCAAGCACCGCACCGTAGATGGGGCACGTCTCTGACAGCATAGAACGAAGGGAAGCCCTTAAAACGACAGTTCCGGCAGTCCACCGGATTTGTAGATCTAGGTGCTGTGTGGCCAGCTTGTCCACACTGGCGGCAAATAGTTTCCTTGACCCTTCACTGGGAAACCTTATGGTCAAATCCAAGGCACCTATGACAGGCATAGGTGTGGACGAGCGACCGGCAACGGTAACTGAACCACTTGATATAGACCCGTCCGGTCTGGTCAAGGAGGTTCAGCACCTTTTCATCAACCTCAAGCGTCAGATTAACTCTTTCGCCATCGGTGACTGACCACGGTTTCGTCTCCAGGTGCACTGCCTTCTTGAAAGCTACTGGGGAGAACTCCTCCTTGAAGTTGTTGTTATACAACTCCTCCATGAACTCCTCAGGCTGTATTCCAGTGTCCACGTCGAACACCTGGACTTTGGGTCGTTGGCTCTTGTTCGGCTGAACCTTGAGACCAACTTCAGCACACTTTTTGTTAGCGACAACCTTTTTCATCTCGCTCACCGATGGTGTGCGGATGACAGCTCCACCGCGCTTGCGGACCCTCTCAGCAATCTGTTTTCCAGATATGCTGGGGTCGTCGCACATCACTACCGCCGACCAGGTCTCAACAGGCTTCCTAGCCCGGGGGGCGGCGATAGGAGCATAAGCGGGGGCGACTCCATGGACAGCATTCGTTGGCGGCGGCATCAATCCAGATCCACTTCCTTCTCCTGGTCCTTCTTCTGATTCTCGTCCGGATCCTCCAGCTCCAGCGCCTGCTTTCGGTCCTCCGAAAGTTCCACCACACTCAAGCAACGCGTTACGCACAGCAAGAGACATGATGAGCTCATCATACCTCTGCAACGCAGCGAAAACAGCGTTTGCCGCCTCGGGAACCATCCCTCCACGCACCACAGCGGCTTTGACTCCGAGCTGGATGCTCGAAATCTCGGCCAGAATTGTAGGCGTGCCGCCAGCGACAATGTCCCATGATGGGCATCTCCTCGCGGCGGGGGCGGCGGCAGGGGTGGGAACAGCAGGCCTTGCTTCCAGGGCCTCTGCAGTAACGGCGGGGGTAGCGGGTACGGGGGCATAATGGGGGGAGTCGGTGGCCGAGAGGGCAAGCCTGTGGTGGTGTACAGAAGTGCGAAAAATGCCCTCAAGGCAGGCGACGGGTACACGTGGACTAAAGTACACACACACACGCACGCGGTCTAGCGCACACGCACACAGATGCACGCACACGCACACGTACACTCAGCTCTGACGCGGCTGGCACGACACGCGTTGTCGCTTGCGGTAAAAGTACCGTTGGCTGTTGCTCGAAACTTGTAAACAAGTTCCTGTTAGCGCAAAAGTAAACAAGGTACTGTAAACGAGTACCATTTCGGCTTATCTCGACAAAGCAAAACTCGCGTTCCGCACTCGAATAAACACGTCTGCTCGCGACAACTGTCAGAAGCAAACTGAGGGGGGCGTGACTGTCGGGAGCTTGTGTACAAGTGCGTGTGTGTGCGCGGGCAGAGGCGAAGCGTGAGACTGCGTGGCCCAACACCAGAAGGTCAATACCCAGCGCATACAGTGGAATCTCTGGAAGAGCCGCAAGTCGGTGATCTCGATAGTTGGTGGTCGATACCCGGCTCCGAGTTCAACCGATAAGCGGAGGCGGCCACTAGTCGCACGTTAATAGCTCATGCACGCTATCGCCGGCACAGCGAACGCACGTCGTACGGGGAGAATCCAGCCGTCTGGGAGAACACTATGTGTTCGTCTTTGCGGTGACCCCATCTCAGAAGGCCACTTTCCTCTTTTCGTCTCGGGTCGACAATTTAAAAATTTCCTGTTAAGGGGCTCTGGCGCGACTGAGCTCACCTCAGCCCGAGACACTACCTTACAAAAGAAAACTCCCTTGCACAAAAAAGTCTGTATTATTTAAATCAGCATTTGATCCTTTATTCAATTAAATTTAAATTTATGTTAATATTATATATAATTATAAATTTGTAAGTTTTTGTTTTTTTACTTATTATTTTTGTTACCGAATAACATACTTTATTTGGGCGTACTGAGAATTAACCACACCCCTTTTTTAAAGTTTCAAACCAAAAATCTACCACTTAATGTTCTTTGGTCTATTATTTTTGTTATCACAACCGATCGATCATATGACAGCTATATGATATAGTGGTCCGATCCTTCTGATTTTTATACATTATCCTACGTACTATAAATTAATAAAATTTTGTGCAAAGTTTGAAGGGACTACCTTAACTAGAAGTATTTAGGGCCGCCAGTGTGTTGTGTCTACACAGCTTTCTTGACGGCTGTATACATAGCTGATTGGGTTCGACAATTCAAAGAATGCCCAATTTACCACAGGCAGAGTCACCTAAATGACTTAGTGGTTCCTGCAGCTACAGCTAATACTGGAGCAGTTACTAACAGGGACCGTAACGGTTATAAGTTTTATGCATACAAATTGTTATTAACGATTATTTTTTGATTTTTATCATAAAAAACCTTGAATAATAATTATTTTTTATTTTTATTTTAAAAGTTTAATTTAATGATTATTTACAACATTTTTTTTTTAAGTCTCTGATGACTGTTATCAATGACTTTTACCTAAAAAGTCTTTAAAAGACTTTTAGTGAAGACTTTTATTAAAAAAGTCACTCAAAGACTTTAAAATCAAAAACAATTTAAAAAAGTCTTTTCAAAAATAAAATCTCAGTTTAAAATAATAAAAGTCTCTTTGCATTTAAATTGGTTCTGTCGGACTTAGGACCCAATCTGTCTACCGATATGTTTAAAAAAATATTGTGCATTAAAATCAATAAACAACTGTGGAAAATTTTAATTTCTTACTTCTATCTTCAATGGTACGCGGTATGCGGTATTCTTAAAATAGAAAAGACTTTTATTAAAGACTTTAATTTTTCCAGAAGACTTATATATTTTGAAAAAGTCTTTGACTGACTTTTATTTCTGAGTAATATTTTTAAAAGTCTCTAATAACTGTTATTTGTGATTTTGAAAAATAAAAGTTTTAAAATAAAAGTTAGTAATAACTTTTATAATAAAAAAAAAATTATTTTGCAACTTTTATTTTTAAAAATCACAAATAACGGTTATTACAAGACTTTTTTAATAACAGTTGCAAAATATATGTTTAATATATTATTGATATAATGGGATTTTTATAAGATTTTTGGAGTCCATGAAAAATTTTTAGGATGATCCCTTCATAGGAATATTTTCTATACCCATAACGGTTATTTACGGTCTCTGGTTACTAAAGAGCACCCACATAATACACGATATAAAATAGCGGCTCAAACAGAAGCTCACACTGACAAAACACAGCAGGTAACAACACGTAAGACTATAGGGAGACAGGGACGGGCTGCAACTAACTCAGACAGGAGGGCACCGAGGAGCAGGGGAGGATCCAACAATAGGTCAAACCGAGAATCGTCCTGGGTCGTCGATTACAAACTGTTAGGTGAACATATTGAAAACATCGTGGCAAGACAGTTAGCTGGCGTTAGCTTTCGACAAGTTGTGAGGACTCAAAATGGTGAGCCCCACAAGTTTGGTTATATTTAATTAGTCTTAAGGCAACCACCCAATGAACGGAGATAGGTAATATTTAGGTTTAAGGGAATGACGCCACATGTTGTTAGTTATTTTAAGGCCATGGATTTTTAAAAAATTCATGGTCTATTGTGTTTGTCGGAACGGAAATGTGCGTAACAGGCAGAAGGAGGCATCTCCGACCCCATAAACTATATATATTCTGAATCAGTATCAGTAGCCGAGTCGATTGAGCTATGTATGTCTGTCCGTCTGTCTGTCTGTATGAACACCTGGATCTCAGAAACTATAAGAGCTAGAGTCATCAGATTTTGCGACAATATACGTATATATTGCAGTGTCTCAAAGTTTTTTTAACATTTGGACACGCCCCTTCCCGCCTCTGTAAATCAGTAATAACTATTTAAAAACTACAATATTAGCTCAACAACCAAAGTTGTATATCTTACATGACAAATACCTTGCCACGGGCGTTATGTGAAAATTTCATTTAAATCGGACTATAAATAAGTGAGATATGATATGAATTAAACTCACTTCAGACACACAGTATTTTATTAATCTTTTTATTTGCATTGTATAGTATGGTAACAGAATTGGTTCACAATGCAGCTTTGCCGATGGGCCAAGGAGTGAGGCAATGCACAGTGGTTCCCCCATAGGCCAAAAATAAAAAAATCAAAGTCCAAATTTTGACTTTAAATGTATCATTACTTTCTCATAGTTGATCTAGCTATTCAAATTTATTCATGTTTTTGTTTTGCTCTAACTGTCCGCTTGAAGAATAGCATCGAAAGAGACAGCATGATATCAAACGATTATTGCAGCGTGAGCAACTTGCAAGTGAAGCTGTCCGTAAAGTCAATAAAAAACCTTATAAATCGACATTACTCTGCAACGAAAGGCATTCGTATAATAAATAATGGTATTTAGTATATTTTTAAAACAAAAATTATATGTACGACGTTCTGTGTTTTGCGTAAATTAGTGTTGTGTTTAGTACATAGTTGCAGATGTTCTTTGTTTATGTTTGCTATCTTTCGTTTGAGTTTTCGTTATGTCCATTTCCACTTAACTTAATAATTCTTTTTGTGCATTGTTTATTAACATTTTAAAATTAAGAAAACGTTTAATTCAAGTGCCGACAGGTGCCCAGGCTTTTGCAATATACACGTGCTGCCTGTTGTTGCTTTTTATTTTGTGTTGGTGTGTTGTTGTTGTTGTTGTAGTGTTGCTTTCGTTCTTGTGATGTCGTATTATTTTATGATTTGTGTTTATTTTCGGTTTGCTCATGCTCATAGTTTATTATTATTTTCGTACATATGTAGGTACAACTTATCAATGCCAATTTTCCCGTATGCACACATTTGGTATTTTGTGTGGAAATCCAGAATCTCCTAAAGAAAATGTAGCTAATGTTTTAATAGCATTCAAAATTTTATTATAACACGCACTAAAGATATGGGATACGAGGTAGACCAGGATGGGCTTAAAAATGCGTTAATTACATTTGCATAAAGTTCGTGCAGTTTTGGCAAAAGTGCCAGCGGACACGTTTAACCGTGTTGAAAAATTATTCGGATTGGCTGGCGCAAAGCGAATCCATTTCTGCGAATGCTCAAACAATTTCCAATTTGGCTCGTGGCCGCCCAAAGAAAAGTTTGGCAGACTGTTCAGAAAGGACGAAGCGTCGACGAATAGTCGAGGTTGGAAAACATGATGACTCTGCTGCTTCTGATATGCGCTCATCTGATTTCAAATCACATTTTCAACCTAATATAGAAGAAGTGATATCACTATTGATGGAAACAAATTTAACAAAACATCAATACTTGTCAATTCGTAAATTTGTAAATTCAAAAGCTGCATATGACTTACTGCCTAGCTACTAAAAAATTCTTAGGGGTAAAAATAAAAGCTATCCAGCAAATATTACAGTGGACGAATCCCATGCTGAAGTTGAATTTCAAAATTTGTTAGATCATACTGCAACGCGTGTATTGGAGCTCCAAAAGGATGTTGTGAATAACATGGAAGATACGTCAGTAAATAATCTCATATTAATAGGAAAGTGGGGATTTGACGGTAGCACTGGTCATGCAGAATATAAACAAGCGGTTGCAGATAAAGACTTGGCAGATAACAGCTTGTTTGTAACATCATACGTACCCCTTCGACTTATTACTTCAAACAATTCCATCTGTATTTGGAAGAATCCAAGACCATCATCGACCCGGTACTGCAGGCCAATCCGATTTCAATTTAAGAAAGAAACGACTGAACTATGTATTGCCAAAGAGGAATATTTTGAAAATAAAATTGAACAGCAAATTGAACCACGATATTTCTCATAGGAGATCAAAAAATTGAAATTCAACATTCTTTACAACTCACTATGGTTGACGGCAAAATATGTAATGCTTTAAGCGATACATCATCAGCGAAATGTTATATATGCGAAGCAACTCCAACGCAAATGAATAACTTAGATGTATGCTTACAAAGAGAAGTTCATGAGGAACGGTATGAATTTAGACTGTCGCCATTGTATTCGTACATACGATTTTTTGAGTATTTTCTCCACGTATCATATAGACTGGAAGAAAAAGTTTGGCAAATATGGTCTCAAAAAGCTAACGAAAAACTATTAATCCGGAAAGAAAATATTCAGGCTGAGTTCACAATAAAAATGGGCTTAATCGTAGACAAACCGAAGGCAGGCGGAAGCGGGACGTCTAATGATGGAAATACTGCCAGGAAATTTTTTAAGCAATCCTGATATGTCTGCCAATATATGTTACGGACTACTTGTTCTCAATAGGGCTATGCAGGCTAACTCAGCTGCACTTGGAGTGTTTCCCTCTGCCCTGCAATCCGCACAATAATCGATGAGCTTCGATTTCTGCACAAAGACGTCTCACAACACAAACAGCTAAGTAAAATTTAACGACATTAAATACATGAACATATTTTTAACGATGCCAAATCTTACTTACAGATACTACAAAAGGGACGAAATTTGAAAACAACAACAACAACTTTAGGTGGCCAACGGCCGCAGCGCACCCACCCAACCATGTGATACTCCTGCTCAGGATTTCAGAGAATCACCCATATCGTGGAGCCCCTCCTGGCCAGCTACGACCGTTTCATCCCCCCAGAGATAAACGCTTAGCAGACGTTCATTTTATGCGTGCTGTATAATTTATTCTAGGTATTTTTATGAACTAACATTTTTTTGCATTTGACTATATTTTCATACCCTCCCTTTCTCCTTCTCTAGCCCTACCTGCCTACAGAGCTCTATGGACTGATGGGGCACTCACTCACTAAGGAGTGGCAACGATAAAAGGGGACAAAAGAAAGCAAGGGCTTCCCCGGACACTAACGTTTAAGACAAAATATTACTCAAATTTTAACCTAAGTTTAACAATAAATATGTGAAAACAATTATAATATGTCTTAATTAACTAATGGTTGTCCATGCTTCTCATGGCAGTGGGACTTTATATGATGACGGCGAGTGGGTAGACTATTTTGCTGGACGGACGAATAATTCCCTGGCGGCTCTCCGCATGGACTGGACTCACCAGGATGACGACGTTCACTTGGTGTCGTTCCGTCTTCAGATTTAATTTCCGCTGGACTTGCTGTCGTTCCGTCTTCAGATTTGATTTCCGCTGCACTCACGTATAAATTATTATTAATTAATTTTAAAAATATTTTGGAAATTTAATTGCACGCACTTTTTTATACATCAATTCGCGGGAAGGTACACTGCCTCGACCGCCTCGACTCTTGATTCCTACTAACAAGACCTGCCCTTGAAAATCTGCTTGGCGGTCGCTGAGCCTGCAGTTTCGGGTATCTAACCGACAGTTCAAACTGTGCATCAGCCAAACGGTAAACGGGGTTCGCTGACCGATCCGGCTTTTAAGAGAGACCCAAAACTGCACTGCTTGCTTTGTCGGTAGAGGTGTGGCACCAGGGCAGCTGTATTCCTCGATAACTATCTATCGACTCGAAAATCAGATGTTCCCGCAAAATGCAACATATAACAGGCCTTGACAAAAACTTGATTATAAGATGCTCATCGATTTTGCAAGCCATGTCATCGGGCTACAACATAAATATGTCAAAATTCAGAGACTATGCTCTAGACACCTCAAAACTTCTGATTGAGAAATATCCTTGGTACTACCTCCCCTCCTCAGTGCACAAGGTTTTATTACATGCACCAGAAATAATAAAAAGTTGCTTAGTGTCCATTGGAGAACTTTCCGAAGAAGCTGCTGAGGCAAAAAATAAGGACATAAAATTGTTTAGAATGAGACATACGCGAAAAATATCAAGAGTACTGACAAATACGGACCTTTTGAACAGACTTCTATTGAGCTCTGATCCATTTATCACTGGTCAAAGAAAACTTGCATGCAAACCCAAGTCAAAGCTTATAAAATCAGCCATTGATTTTCTTGAGCAATCTTTTTAAATCATATAATATATATTTGTAAATAATATAATATATAATCCTTTGTTCGGGGTTCGATTGCTGCGCGGTCGACATGTGAAATGTTTTGGTTTTCATTATTTTTCATTAAATAAATTAAAAGCTCAATAACATTAAAGACTGGAGGCGCTGCGGCGGTAGGCGATTTTTAAGTTTTTGATACGCAATATATGTAATTAGAACTTAGTTTTCTTTCGTTGGTACACAGCAGCAACTCCAAATCTAATTTTACATACATATGTATGTACATACATACATGCGTGCAATAATGTCCCAGTCGTTCTAGGGGTGTCGATAAGCCATACTTAAACTACTTATTCGACTACTCCCTACATGGGTAGTTACCCTATTCACCCTTTAGTAAACAAACACCGAACCACTAAGTGTCAATCGAAATTAAACGCCTACTTTTCGTCGCTTTCTCGTGTAAGTTTAGCAATATTTAAACAACCTACCCGACTACTCCCCACAGGGGTAGTCACCCTAGGGTAAGCGAACGCATAACCCTAAGTATCAACGAAGTTGAACGCCTACTATGAGTCGCTTTTTTCGTGTTCAATTTCTCAATATATTTTCGATAATGTTCATTTTTGTCTTAGTTGGCTTTGACAATTACAAAAACAATTGTCATGCTGAAATTGTTTTGCTTTGTTAATGATAACATAATTTTAGACAAATGTTAAGAATTCATCTGTATTGCCAATTGGAAATTATTTTGGCTAATCTATTCTGAAGAACTGTGATGAATTTCTTAGCCAATTAATAGTCGAAACTCTTAGCTGGAAATAAGACCGACGAAAAGTGTATTAAAATGGAACTTAGAGCCAAAGATTGTGATAAACCAGCCAGAGCTAACAAAACTGAAAGTGGGAAGTTATTAACAGACGATGACATCAAAAATAGAAAATATGGATAATCCGGCTGTTTCGAACGACAGACGTTGGATGGCGCTGACGATATATCACACACCTCCTATGGCAGCGCCATCTGCCGGCAGTGTATAACTTCTTGCTGAATTTTAAAATAAAAAACACAATATTTAATATATAAATCATTATTTTAATGCATTTTATCTATGGGTACTCTTCCCACCCACCTATTCATGGGTATATAGACAAGTACTGTAGTCATGGGTACTCTTTTCACCTACCCATTCAGGGGTAACTTCTTACGTACTCTGTTTGTAGGTACTTCTTTCACTAGCCCATTCATGGGTACCTACATAAGTACTCTAATCGGGGATAGTCAATTCTAGTAGCTACATAAGTACTTCAATCATGGGTACCCTATTCTCTACTTACTGGTAAACGATGTGGTGGCGATTGACCCTATTTGCGGACATTTCATACAAAACACGAATTGAAAAAATACATTGCTTAGGGTGTGTTAAGTAAGTAGGGGTAGTCCCTTAGTAAGTACTTATTTCACTAGCTACGAACTAGTCGCCAGAACTATAGGGGTGTGTTGAAGTAGGACGCCAATAAATACATGTGGATATGCAGACATGTATGTATGGGCATCCCACTCGCACATTCATAATTTTACAAAGGCTAATGATCGCTTTTATGTTCTAGCATTCTAATTGCAAAATATTAAGAGCAAAACAAAATAACAACATCCAATAAGAATCATATTGAACATGCAAAGTCATAACAGACAAAATACGGAAAGAGTGAGAGCATTGAAGAACACAATGTTTAATTTTGGCTGGCGTCTTTTTGATGCGTGCTTAATAAAATAAAAATAGTAAACTTTGTTTATAAATAATTAATATTATTTATAACTATTATAATTTTATTGTCTTTCATATTGCATAATAAATATGCAAACAAAATAATGAACATTTTTTTTTATTTTTATTGAAATTTAGTTAAATAATTTTATTTGTTTGTAGCGGCTATATCACAGCCCGCTTGACTGTAACTTTTCTTTTAGTTTATTAGAATTAAATAAATAAACAAAGTAAAATAATAAATAATGAATAAATGAAAATTCGCACCCGCCTCAACCGGGAGTTGAACACACGCACTCCCTCACAGTCTTTTTAATTTGCCGTCCGCCACTCAAACCACTCGGCCATTGCACAGTGGTTCCCATTGTATGGGGAAAGCGGCCAAAAATACTTCTAATTGAGGTAGACACTTGAAACTTGAAACTTTGAAGCACAAAATTTTCTTATTCTTAACAAAATACATATAAATTTAATTATTTTCAAAATTCAATTAAAAAAAAACTAGAAGCGACCGCCAAATAATTCTTTCACCTAAAATCATAATATATATAGCCCTATCATTAAAAAATTTAAACAAAATCGGTGACGCATGCAGCTATTTAACCTTTACCCAAAATTTTTAATAATAATCCAAATCAAGCTCAATTTTCATTGCGAGTTTTTTGTAAATATCCGAAAATAAGTAAGTTAGACAGATAGAATCTATCTGTACGATTTTAGCAGAAAATCGTACGCTGCAGCAGATATGGCAGATGCGCTGCTATCAACAAGACAAGATAAGAAAGAGCTGCAGTACCTAAATAAATAATGACCCTTACTAACATGCATGCAGACACATGTTTTCGCACCATCTGCGTGCTATATTTATGTTATCAACTTATGTAGTTTTAGGACACTTCCCTAGATAAGTAATCAATGTTTATTGTACTCATATCATTATATTTAGACCTAAGCAAATATCTAGCTACTAAGACAAGAGCTATATAAACCCTTGCTAAGAACGAATAAAATCAGTACGAATTCTCTGCCGTATTCACTCTCCGAAGCCCAATTTGTTGATGTACTTATTGCGGCGAACATTTGCCACTGGTTCATGTACTTGAGGCATACAATTAACATTTTAATTCTACACGATCTATGACTGCACATTGCAGAAATTAATTAATTTGGGGACCATTGGAGTTGCGCAGAACATCTCAAGTCGACTAATAGGTCACCAAAATTTAACTTTTTAGGAACAAGTAGACCCATTACATTTGCAGGGGCCTCCCCTTGGTGTTCCCTAGGTACTACTTATTTTTGATAATCGGTGGAAAATTCGACCGGCGATTCTGTTATTGACAAACTTTTTTTACGGTATACTATGATAATCCATGGCCTTATAGAGTCAGCACCTGACTGTAGCGTTCGTATTTTTTAATTTGTTATCTTTTAGTTATTAGTTATTGTTAGGCAATGAAGCCATTAGTTATTTAATTTACAACACCCAATGAAGGGTATCTGCTAGTCAGGCTACTCAGAGGATAAGTAACTGATACGCCCCATAAGCATAATTATAGAGTATATAGGCTCGCTCACAAAAACCCACCACTATTTACAAACTTAAGATAGGAGCAAGCGAGATAGCAGCGACCGGCCAACCAGTGCAAACAGAACAGCAACAGTAAGCGCAAGCAAAGAGCGGCGCTCTCGGCACAAACACACACACATGAGCGCACACTTGAGCGGTTCACTCAACGGCTGGAGAGATCGCGCGCACGCGCATGAGCGCGCTGAGAGAGCGGCGACCAGTGATGGGCCACGACGCGTCATCTATGATTGTCGACAGCGTAACGTCAAGAATGCGTCGACAATGTCATGAATGCGTCGGCAATGTCATGAATGCGTCGACAATGTCGACTATGTAAACAATATGAAGAGTTGGTCTCCGCGCAGACACCTTTGAAAGAGATCAGTTCGATAAAAGAGGCGGTCGGTCGATATCGATTGCGAATATTCTCGAAGCCAAACTAAAAAAGTACGATCGCGCCTTTGTCATCTTAAAAATAACTGTCAAAAATGAGTGGAAGAAAGAAAAACAAAGCTTTTGATGAACTAGGTTATTTGTTAGTCAAAGTGAACAATAAACATGCTGCCTTTTGTACGAGCTGCAAAAAAAAACATCCAGAACACAGCCGAAGCCCGATTAAGAGCACATAGGTAAATATTTAGTGCGTGTGTTTTTTTTTTTAATTTTTCTATAATTGTAACTCAAGGAATGTCTGCAAAATTGTAAGCAGCGGAAACTCGAATGCATCAAGTCCTTTCGATCGAAATGATACAAGTAAAACTTTCGCCGTTTCTGATGCAAGCGAACTCATACTTTTAGATGATGAAGATACTGGTGCCAGTGTAAGTTTTGCTTTACTATATGTCGGTAAATTATATCGATATTTTATAATATCAACTGTATTTCAATAGGTGGGGAATAACATTGAATTGCTCACTCCTTCAGAGTCGACTCAAAAGGCTCATCAACTTCATTATACTCCAGCACTGATGAAATACCAATATTAGGGTCGAAGAACAGAAAACGACCTAATCTTTATGGAAAAAGTCCCTCCATTTCTCAATTCGTTGATCGAATTTCGCAACAAGAAGTAGATGAAATCAACGAATCACTGGCGGAGTTTTTCTTTGGATGTAACATTCCCTTTAGTGTTGTTGATTCTGTTTTCTTCAAAAACTTTGCGAAAAAATTGAGACCTGCTTATGCAAACCATATTCCTGGAAGGAAATTGCTATCAACTAAATTATTGGATAACGATTATGATAAACTACTAACCGTTGCAAAATCTTCAATAAGCTCTAAGTCGGTTTTGTTGATTGACGGATGGAAAAATTCATCAAACAACACTAAGACAGTTGTTTCAATGTTGCACAACGCGAATGGAGAAGAAACATTTTTAGAAGCGTGGGATATGACAGGAGAAAGTGAAACTGCAGAAAAGCTGGCTGACATCGTATCGGAATCTGTAAATCTGGCAGAAAAATTGTATTCCACCCATGTCTATGCTGTTGTTTCAGATAATGCAAGTGCTATGAAGAAAATGGGAGATATTACAAAGCATTTTGTTTGGAAAAGTAATTGTAACAGTCATACAGGAAACCTGCTCGCCAAAGACGTATTGGATAAGGAATTAAACTCAAAAGTAACGTCTATTCTGAAGGAATTCAAGCATCCAGATTTAGAAAAAAAAATTGTTGAAAAAGGTGGAAGCAGAATTAAGTTAGTATGTGAAACACGATGGTGCTCTCATCGCAATGCGTAAAATTGTTTGATCGAAAGTGAGCAGATTATGAAACAAGTTGCAGCAGAATCACAAGTAAAGGCTCATGTAATAGGATTACTTTTTAACACCAAATTCATTGACGACGTGAAGAAGGGCATTCTTATTTTAGATCCAATTTGCAATTTAATTAACAAATGCCAATCTATAAATTGTTCAATAGCGGAAGCAGTTGACATGTGGCTCAATCTTCAGTTACCCGAAGAGTTTTCTAAGCAACTTAAAGCAAGACAAGATTTGGCGTTAAACAAATACGCTTTATCAGCGTACTATTTACATCCTTTTTTCAGTAAGTTGAAACTATCAAATGATCACAATAGTATCATTTTTGATTTTATGTTAAACAACCTCAATGCTGATGGTCTTGAAGAATACGATAGTTTTAATAATAAAACAGGATATTATAAAGTACTTTATGATAAGAAAATTAAGCGTCCACTAGTTTTTTGGAACTTGGCGAAGATAAAATATCCAAATTTAGCAAGATTTGCTACAAGCTTTTTGAAAATACCGGCTTCCTCCGCTCAAATTGAACGCATTTTTCGAGCTGGGCTCATGTTCATTCATGTGCAAGAAATAAGGTTTTATTTGAAAGATCAAAAAAACTTGTACATATATATTGTTCATTAAGAATTAAAGATGTTTCAGAAGATGACGATAACGAATAAAATAAAAATGAATAAATTGTTCTTTATTTAATAAAATGTATTAAATTTTCTTTACTAAGCCATTGTCGACATTGTCGACGTGTCGTCTTCAAACATTGTCGACATTCGATTGTCGACACGTAGACAATCGTGTAGTCTACACCGTGTAGTCTACGCGGAACATCACTGGCGGCGACAACAAGTACGAACGACACAGCAACAGTGAGCGCACTCAAGAGCGGCGCTCCCAACACAGGCATACGCGCATGAGCGGCTCACTCAACAACCACAGAGGGAACGCACGCGCACGCACACAGACGTCTGCGCATGAGCACACTGAGCGAGCGAGAGTATGTCACTCAAAAGACAGTGCACGCACCCACACACTCAAACGGGAGCGCAAACAAGTGCGAGAGCCGAAATACTTCCGAGGCAACGGGGCTCTTTGAGTGGAACCAGCAAAACACATATGAGCGCCGGCGAACAGTTGAGTTGAAATCAAACGGTGACCCTTGAAGGAACTACAAGTGCAAGTACCGAACAAGTGAAAACGAGTGCAATGAAAGGAAATACAAGTGCCACAACGAAGGATCAGAGAAAAAAAAGGACACAGAAGTTCTACGACACCCGTAAAGACACCAAGGAAGAAACTACAATGAAACCGGCGAGACGAGAACCAAAAAGGCAAGGCACAAGACAAACGAGGTGATCGAGCCACACCGTGGCACAAAGCAGGGAACTGCAGACCTTAGAAATTAGAAAAACAGTGCGCGGTGCTAGGCAGGGACATAGTGCAGTAGGCATACAAAAAGTGTAAACAATATTTAAGAAAAGAACTGAAAATAAATGAAAACAGACAGGGAAACAAGGAAAATGCAGTCGGTTTTAAATTGTGAGTGATGCGAGCCACGGTGCGTGGTGCGAGAGCTCCAGCTTTTGCCCCAGGCCAAAAACCACAGGGTGTCTTTTTGTGAGTTGCTCAACCGTGGGCTAGTAGTTTAATATAGACTGTGGGTTTGTTATACCCTTCGACCATTGAAAATGGTCAAAAAAGGGTATACTAACTTTGTGCAAATGTATGTAACAGGCAGAAGGAGGCATGGGAGACCCCACAAAGTATATATATTCTTGCTCAGGATCACTAGCCGAGTCGATTGAGCCATGTCTGTCTGTCTGTCCGGATGTATGGATGACCAGATGAACACACAGATCTTAGCTATTATAAGAGCTAGAGACACCAAATTTGGCATGAAGGTTTCTGTGTACCAGGCGTAGATGAAGTTTATTTCAAATGTTGGGTGCCACGCCCACCGCCCCCGCAAATAAATAATTTAATGTTTGAACTCAATTTGTAAGCGTTGTATTAAAGATAAAACTTTCTGACTTTAACATATACTAAGCTGATAGTTATATCTACTTATTCTCTAAATTGCAATTCGATCGGAAAATAAACACAGAAGTTATTTAAGAAAGTATGTGCATAAAACCAAGTGCTTGTGTCTACTAACAAGGGTGGCAGGCGAGCGCGAAGCGCGAGCGCCATATATCGAGAATAATTTCAAATCATGTGCATATGTATATGTGTACATACATAGGAACGTAGGTCGAAGGGTATCCCACTGTCGCGTGCCGCGCGACTGTTGCTTTTCTTACTGGTTTTTGCATGGTTTTTTAAGTGTCGTGTTTTCTCTCAGGTGTACGTATGTGTGTATGTATGAGTATGCGTGTGTGTTTTTTATTTTATATACATAAACTGGAGGAAAATCAAATCTTCGAAAGATACCATACGAAGATGGCATGCACGATTCATACACCTATAGATACTATAGGTTTATGCCTACGTACTAAACAAAAACCTTCGTTCACTCACCTTAACGCGCTCACCGGAACTACCAGTCAAGGTAATACTTTGGTGAGCAGGATGTGAGGCCAGGTCGCACTCCCTCTTAGATGCGTTAGTATGTAGCGTGACTCCCCTTCCTTAACTCTCTAGTCGCCTTTTACGACAAGCCAAGCCCGCTGAGGTAGTGTTCTAGCTCCGCCACCACACAGGGATAAGTCTTCCTAATTATTGTATAGCTATCTACCTATGTACCAGCTCTATTGGTCAACTCATCGGCTCGGACCCTCTTCATTATGTTTATGATGATGCCATGCCCTAGGACCCATGCATCTTTGTTCGCTAACATGGCAAAGAACAAGCCTCTTGGGCTGAGCGGCACTCCAGACAGAGTCCCAAGCTGATCTCTCTCCAAAGAAAGCCGGGAACAATGCATAAGGACATGTTCCGCTGTTTCCACAGCGTCGGTGCAGTAGAGGCACTGGGTGAATCTACATGGCGAAACCGAAATAGATAAGCCCGGAAGCAGCCATGATCGGTGGGGAACTGGGTCAGGTGGTAGTCCACTACTTTGTGTTGACACTCTGCCCATTCCGCTAACATTGGGATGAGCTGGAAAGTCCATCTCCCACGGTGCGACGTTTGCCATCTAGTCTGCCACTCTCTCGTCAGCCAGTCCTGAGTCTCTAGCAGAGAAACGCCATCTCGAATGTTTGCCAGGGCAACTGCAGCGTCATCTGATATGGTCCTGAAGCCTCTAATGAGCCTGAGGGCCATAGTCCGCATTACCGAACGAGCGCATTTAAGGTATGAACCTTTATTTGTGGCTTTGCTCCTGATAGGCGCAGCATATAGAAGCGTGGCTTTTGCTATCGCCACCAGCAGCTTCCGAGCCGGCATCCTAGGTCCTCCCACGTTTCGCATGAGCCTTGCCAATGAAGCAGATGTGCTCCCTGCCTTCCTGCTAGCATAGATTGCGTGATCCTTAAAGGAGAGCCTGTGGTCTATAAGGACACCAAGGTACTTTAGGGATCCCGCTGAAGTCACCTGGATCCCATTAACTGAGAACTGCAGAGTCTCCACAGTTTTCCTGCTGCTCAGCAGGACAGCCTCGGTCTTGTGCGCCGCGATTTTTAAACCGACTTCCTCGTCGATCTAATCGTCGCATTGCACTTTGCCTGTAACTCTGTCAGTGTTCTGGCGACTGCCCTTATTGCCACGTCATCTGCAAAGCAGTGCAGCTCAGCTCCGGTGGGCTTGCTGATGCCCAAGATCCCATCGTACATAATGTTCCACAGGGTCGGTCCAAGTACCGATCTTGGGGGACACCTGACGAAACTCGGTAGCTTCTCGGGCCAGCATCCGTGGCGAACCAAAGGACACGGTCCTTGAAATAACTTCTTACAACTAATCTCAAATACTCCGGGATACCCATATTGTGCATAGCAATTAGAGTCGTAGGCCATCTTGCAGTGTTGAAGGCGTTCTTCACGTCCAACGTGACGATTGCGCAGTACTGATGACTACTCAGGCCATTGGAGCTCTCCGTTATTGCCTCTATGCGGGCATACAGAATGCGCTCGAATAGCTTACCTACTATGTCCAGCATACATAGTTTGCGATAGTTGCTTGCACCTAGTGCTTGCCCCTTACCTTTCGGCAATAGTACGAGTTTTTGACTTTTCCACCGCGTAGGAAAGACCCCATCCACGAGGCACTGCTGAAAAGTGTCCCTGAAGATTTCGGGTCGCGCCATGGCCACCGCCTTGACAACCACTCCCGGAATTCCATCCAGGCCAGGAGCTTTGTTGGCCTTCATACGCTTAGCTGCCTCGACTACTTCGCTTGCTGATACGCAAGGGAAGCGAGACGCATGGGTATCTACTAGTAGCTGCCATTGCGTGGTCTGCTCAGAGAACAGCTCCGCCACAAGACTGGCCATCTCATTGGGTTCCGATGGAGGATCCTCTCTCTTTCTTACCTTATTGCTTACGATTTTGTAGGCGAGACCCCAGGGGTCGTCTTCTACGCTCTCTAGCAGGTACTTAAAGGCGCGCGCTTTGGCAGCTGATATACCTTTTTTGAGCTCAGCACGCTTGGCCCTGAAAACCTGGAGAAATTCCGCGTGGCTAGAGTCTCCTCTGACTCGTTGCGCTCGTCTCCAAGTCCTGTGGCATTCCAACCGAAGCTGGTGTAAGGTGTCATTCCACCAGTGGACAGGAGACTTACGCTTAACTTTGCTTTTCTAGGCATCGTAGCAAATTAATACCAACAGCTTCATAAGGTTAGCCGCCATTGTCTCCACATGGCCAGTTGAGATAGTTAGGGAATCGATTTGATATGTCATATCATTATCAAACTTTCTATCATCCCAAGCTTGACAGAGTGAGTACCTCCGCAAACTGCGCACCGCTCCCATTGGTCGCACGCAAAGTTGGTCAGAGCATGATCGCTCAGCGTTACCTCATCGGAGACTGTCCAATTTGTGTTCGCTACTAAGCCTCTGCTGACGAAGGTAACGTGCCCCTGTCGTTGTTGAAGGTCAGCTTGCGGCCGTCATTCAGCAGGACCAGGTCGAGCAGAATCATGGAGTCAGTCACAGCTCCCCTCTGGAGGTGGAGACACGGCCGGCCCATTCGGTCGCCCAGGCATTGAAGTCGCCTGCTATAATCGTTGGCCTGCGCCCTCTCACATGGCTCACGAGCGTGTTAAGCATATAATCAAATTGATCCGAGCTGTAAATATGCACACCTTGATCCTTGCATATGCAATGCCACGCATTGGCGAGGTCGCCCGATCCTGTATATGAAGGGAACTGCAACACTTGACTCATCGAGGATCAGACCCGAGCTACCGTCACCCTGGAAATAGGGTTCGCTGAGGAGCATGATGTCAGCATTGCACTCCGCCGCTGTCTGAGCCAGAAGACTCTGAGCAGCTGCGCAGTGATTGACATTGAGATGGATAATGTTTATCTGATCAAACATTTTAGTGGCTCTTAGCTCCTTTTGGCTCGCCTTGAAGGTCGGGCACGCAAAACCACCCGTAGTATGGTTCCTGTCAACCTCACTGCTGCAGATCAGGCATTTAGGTGGTGCATCGCACCCCTTTGCCTTGTGACCGCGCTCGGCGCTACGCAAGCAACAGTCAAACCGATCAGTCGCCTTGCAACTGGAAGCACGGTGGCCGAAACACAGACACCTAGCATCTCGTACGACGTACATCCTGGGTGATGCGGCAACGTGACCAGCCTACCGTTACCGTGCCCTTTTTCTGCAATGTGATCGCATCATTCGGGCTTAGCATTACTGTCGCTATCTGGGTTCCATCCCGCATTTTACGCAGGCCGCGCACTGCATCTGGATTAAACGTGATGCCCTAGAACTGAGAGACCAGACAGCTGAAGAGTTTCTCTGCTGTCGTTGCCTCATCCATTCCGCTGATGGAGAGTGCACTTCTCTGAGCACCCGTGCGGACAGCTGCCATTTCCTTTAGGGACTCTTCGAGTACCCCTCTTAATTTGGGCACACTTTCTGCTGCTTTTCCCTCGACCTCGAGCAGTAGCTCACCTTGTTGAGTTCTCCTAATTTTTTTGACGTGTTTGCCAAAATCACTTAGGTTTGGGTCCGCTTTCAACTTGCGGAGCATATCAGCATATGAGGCTTCACCAGTCTTTTTAAATATGAGAGACTTCGGCTTCTTGCGCAAGCGCAAAGGCTTCACCTTAGACCACTCCTCTTTGCTAGTGTCCCTCGCAACAGCCGCATAGCTGAGCGAGGACTCTGTCTGAGTAGCGGTATCCCTGCAAGAGCTCTCTCTTGCAACAGCCTCTTCAAGCTGGATCGCTCTGGTATTGAGAGTGGCCAGATCAGGGATTGCGCCATTGGTCTCCTTAGTGACGTGGCGCTGCGTCTCGAAAGCGGAAAGCAACAAATTAATCTTGGCACACATCATTTCTAAAATGCTCCGCAAGCCTTCATTTTTGTACGCCGACAGGTCAAGTGGCCGTATTGGCGACGTGGGAGGGGATTTCAACGCTATTTTTTGCGTCGGCACGCTGATAAGATCAGTTATCTTTTTCTGGCATATGGTAGTAGATGCTGCAGAGGCCAGGCTAGCCACCTCCACAGCACCGCAATTGCTTGGAATCGCAGCCGTTGTATGGGGTACCGTTTACAACCTTACAACCGCTGGCGCAGGGATACCAACGCCCTGCATCGTAATTTCCACACCTCTAGTGGGGGACCTCGACATCCTGGAACTTTTTTTAAATGGGTCGCTGCCGTTGGGGGCAATGCCCCCCGCTGGATTGTCCATTAATTTTCCCCTTTCTAGGTGGCCCACTCCAAAAATTTAACAATTTAAATTAAAATTAAAATTAAATATAAACTTGAATTTTAATATTATTATATATTTAATGGGCGTATCAGAAACAAATCCGAATTTTAATTCAGAATTGAATTTCGCGCCCAACGGTCGCAACGCAAAAAAAAAAGGTCGCACCGCAACAAATAGGCGTATCAGAAACAAATTTGAATTTTTTGTTCAAATTATCGATATCGATTGTTCAATTATCGATAATCGATGCTTAGTGATAATAATAATAGCCTCCCTGTCGCTGCGATCAGTTGGCAGCGCTACCAGCTGGTTTCGCAGCAGTGCCGCCGGCCACAATGGCGCGATTAGGAAAAAACAATGGAAAACGAGAAAAAGTTGAGTGGAAGTTAGATTCACACTTTCACTCAGCCCTCTCCCGAGCTCTCCCCGCCCCCACCACCGACAAACGCAGGGATAAGCCTTGGAAGAAAGAAAACTCACAGTATGGGTTGCAGAAGCCGCAAAACATGACAGTGAGTACTCCTACAAGTGCAACAGACTTTGACCAAGCACCTTGCACTTTCAGGTCAGAGTTCGAAGCAGGAAAACCACAAAAAACTCGGAAAAACTTGCAACACTAAAAAACGCGCCTTGCTGTTGGAAATATCTCAATATGCGTGTGTGTGATTAGGTTTTTTTTTTTTTTATTACAAAAACGGCAGGAAAATAAAATCTTCAAAAGATACCATCCACCGTCCGTAGATGGCATGCACGATTCATAACTCTCCAAGTAGAGTTACGCCTACGTACTAAACAAAAACCTCCGTACGCTCTCCAGTCCTTGCTTCGCTCACCGGGACTTCCAGTCAAGTTATTACTTCGATGAGCAGGATGTGTTGGAGAACGCAATCCCTCTCTTGGTGCGTTGCTGCGTAACGCTCCTTCGCTAACTCTTTAGTCGCCTTTTACGACAAGCCGAGCCTGCTGAGGTGGTATTCTAACCCCGCCACCACACGGGAGTGCTTTTTATCTATCGGGTCTGCTGGCAGTCTCATCAATGCGAACACGTTTCATCATGCCGATGATAATGCCATGAGCCCTCTCCCACACGGTTTTGTCCGCCAGCATAGTGCGCATTAAACTTCTCGGGCGGAGCGGAGTTCCAGCAAGAGTCTCCAGTATCTCTCTCTCTGTACGAAACCTAGCACAGTGCAGAAGGATATGTTCCGCTGTTTCGGCTGAGTCGCTGCAGAACAGGCACAGGGCTGAGTCCACATGACGAAACCTGAAGAGGTAACCCCGAAAGCAACCATGATCGGTGAGGAACTGGGTCAAGTGGTAGTCCATCACTTTGTGTTCACACCCTGCCCACTCAGCTAAGTCTGGGATCAGCTGATAGGTCCATCTTCCTTGTTGTGAGTCTTGCCACCTAGTCTGCCACACTCCATAAAGCCAGTCACTGATCTCTTCCCCGGAAACACTTTCTCGAGTTAGGTATTGAGCCTCTATCTCTAGGTCGATCGGAGGATGCCCACAAGAACATGAGCTGCATCTTCCGATATTGTTCTGAATCCTCTGATCAGTCTAAGGGCCAGGGTCCGTGATACTGCACGCGCGTTGTCCAAGTAAGTCACTTAATTCGAGACACTCCTCCAGATGGGGGCAGCGTATAGAAGCGATGATTTCACAACCGCCACCAGCAGCCTCCTAGCCGGCATCCTGGGTCCACCTATATTTGGCATGAGTCTTGCCAATGCTGCTGCTGTCATCGCTGCCTTCCTGCTGGCTTATCTTGCATGCTCCTTGAATGACAGTCTATGGTCAATAAGAACTCCCAGGTACTTCAGGGATCCAGCTGACTCTATTTGGGCGTCTTTCACTGAGACCCGTATGCTCTCGACGGCTTTTCTGCTGCTCAACAACACTACTTCGGACTTATGCGCAGCGATGCTTAGACCGGCCTTCTCCAGCCAGCTAATAGTTGAGCTAATCGCTGTATTGCTCCTATCCTGTAGCTCCGGTATTGTTTTGGCAACCGCTGCTACTGCCACGTCATCAGCAAAGCAGAGTAGCTCCACTCCACTGGGCTTGCTGATGGACAATATCCCGTCATACATTATGTTCCACAGGATTGGTCCAAGTACCGACCCTTGTGGGACACCTGCGGAGACGTGATGTTTTCTTGGCCCGGCATCAGTATCGTACCATAGTATACGGTCCCTAAAGTAGCTGCCAATGATGATCCTGAGGTAACGAGGAATACCCATGTTGCGCATGGCCCCGAGGATGCTTGGCCATCTCGCCGTTTTAAACGCATTTTTCACATCTAGCGTGATGATGGCGCAGTACTCCTTGCTGCCACCTAGCCATCTGTCACCATCGAGAGCGGTCTTGGCCAGATCTCTTATGGCAGTGAGAGCGTCGAGAGTGCTTTTTCCTTTCCTGAAGCCGTACTGGTGTCTTTGTAGGCCATCGGGGCTCTCAGTGATCACCTCAATTCGCGTGTATAAGATGCGTTCGAAGAGCTTTCCCACAATGTCCAGCAGACATAGTGGGCGGAAACTGCCTGCAGCATTAGTTGGTCCCTTTTGCCTCTTCGATGACCTCACTTGCAGTGACACACGGGAAATCGGGGACAGGGATTTCTTGTGCGGGTTGCCATAAAGTATCCTGGTTTGGGAATAGCTCCTCCACGATGTTTGATAATAGAACTGGGTCCTGTGGAGTACCTCCTTCAGCGGCTTTCAGTTTATTACTAACCATTTTGTAGGCGATGCCCCATGGATCTTCGTCTACACTCGCTAGCAACTCTTTAAAAGCATTTGCTTTAGCAGCAGCTATGCCATTTCTAAGCTCCGCACGTTTCGATCTGTACGCCTCATGTAATTCTGCGTGCTGAGGATGTCCTCTGGCTCGTTGCGCTTGTCTCCTTGCCCTGAAGCATTCCGAGCGCAGCTGATTGAGGGAGCCGTTCCACCAGTAGACCGGAGGTTTGCGATTGCTATTTTTCTTCTTACGCGGCATCGCTGCATCGCATGCAGTTTCCAGCATTTTCATGAGCGCCGCCACCATGGTTTCCGCCTGTCCATTTGTTAGCTCCATTTGCTCGATGTTGAAAGCCAGCATGTCCTTGTCCAGCTTTCTGATGCCCCATGCTTGCCCAAGGGTACTCGTTGCCTGTCGTTGTGTCATGCACGACGTGCGGGCGCTGAATGTAATTAGGGCATGATCGCTCAGCGTTACGTCCGCCTGAACCATCCATTTAGCAATGGGGGCTAGACTTCTGTTAACAAAGGTGACATCGATGAATGATGTACCTCTATCGTTGTTAAACGTCGGCTTGCCACCATCATTTAACAGCACCAGATCCAGCTGGTTCATGGCATCAATAACGGCCCGTCCTCTGAGATTAGATATCCGGCTTCCCCATTCAATTGCCCAGGCGTTGAAGTCACCTGCAATGACTACAGGCTTGCGCCCTCTAGCGTGGTGTACCAGATTATTTGCCAGTTCCTCGAAGAGGTCCGGACTGTCACTAGGCGGGGCATAGCAGCTATACAGGTGAACGCCCTTCACTTTAGCGTACGCAATGCCACGCATTGGCACGCTTTCCTGGTCCTCTATGTAGAGGTTACTGCAGCATATGACTGCCGCCATTCGTGAAGAGTCGAAGAGCGCTCCTGAATTACCCACACCAGGGGCGTACGGTTCACTCAGGAGCATAACATCAGCATTGCGCTCTAACGCTGTCTGGGACAGAAGGCTCTGTGCAGCTGCGCAGTGGTTGACATTTAGCTGGAAGATGTTAGTCATCAACACGGCGACTCAAGACTCCGTTTGTTGTGCTTGCTTTGAAGGTAGGGCATGTAAAACTACCTGTCGGGTGATTCCTGTCTGCATCGCTGTTGCAGATCAGGATTTCGGCGGATTATCACAGCCCTTCGCTTTGTGCCCTCGTTCGCCGCACCGAAGACAGCAGTCCGAGCGATCAGGCTCCTTGCAGTTGATGGCCCTGTGACCGTAACCCAGGCACTTATAGCATCTTGTGGGGCGTGTTTCCTGGATGATGCGACAGCGAGACCAGCCAACGGTTACTGAACCCTTTTTCAAGACGCCAATTGCGTCGTTAACGCTGAGCGTAACCGTCGCCACTTTGGTCCCATCTCGCATTTTTCGAAGCCTCGAAGCCGAGGACCGTTACCCAATTTGGGTATATAAGACCCACTGCCAGCGACAGAAAGTATCAGTCAGCTTCCGGCCTTCGTGGCGAACACAGCTCAAGCTTTAAAAGTTGAGCTTAGCTAATAAGTTTCTCCAAGTTGTTTTGATTAAAAGTGAACAAGCTAGGATCAACAACAAGTAAACAAGCAAGGATCAACAACGAGTGAACAGTCAAGGAGCAACAAGCAAGGATCAACCACAGGATCAATAAGCAAGGGACCAATAGCAGAAACAATGGTAGGACTCCGATGGCTCGCTTATCGCCGAAAGGCCGAACTGGAAGCTATGGCGGATGAATTTGGCTTCGAACGAGAGGGCACCGTGGAGGAGTTACGAGCCCTGTTGTCGGCTTTCATCAACCGAAAGGACCACACTTCCGATGTCATCAATTGTCTGAAAGCTTACGAGGCTAAGTGCGGTGCGGCCGCGAGCCGAGACCGAAGACTCCCAGTCTTTGACCAACCACCGGGCCCTGCTGCATCGAAGGTCGAGCAAAACCGCCCCCGACACAGATATTTACAGTACCCCAGCCTAGTGCACCCCGGAACTACGCCACCAGCCAACAACATGCGACATACCAGCAGCATACCCCTAGCATCGAGCGGCCGGGATACCACACCGGGGTCGAGAGGCAAGATGGCGCTGCCTTTGCTCACACCGCAGACCGCATGCGGCTCTGGGGAGTTACGTTGGATGGAACCTCTGATCCCCTACGGTTCATCGAGCTCCTGGAGGAGCGGGCTACCAGCTACAGGATCGACAGGAGGGACATGCCACAAGCCATACCAGAACTACTGCTGGGGTCGACTGAGGACTGGTTCAGGACGAGTGGGCTACAGGAAGAAAAGTGGACGGTATTTCGGAGGGAGTTTCTAGACTTCTTCTTGCCTCCACGCTACTTTCAGAGGCTAGAGGACGAGATTCGGCTTCGACACTAGAAGTCGGGTGAACCATAGAAGGTTTACATGGTGGACATCCGCCTCATGATGCGTCGAGCGGGATACTCGGAGGCCCAGGAGTTGGAGCGAGTATACGAAAACTTGCTGCCGGAGTATCAATTGTTTGTAAGGCGGAACGACTTTCAGACGCTGAGAGAGCTGACCGCCCTTACTATCAATTACGAGGTGACGCGGGAATGAGAGAGGGAGCGAAATCAGTGGAACTCATACCAGGAGCAGCGCCAGCAACCCACCACGGCGCCGAGAAATCAAGACACCAAGGAGCACAGCTATCCAACCAGAACAACAACGTCCAGCCATGTCCGGGAACCTCACTGGAGCAGCCCATAATCAACGTGCGTGACGCCTGCCGGAGCTGCGGAATGACAGGACACTTCGCCAGAGAGTGCCGCGGTCAGCGGATACTCTTCTGTTGATCAGATGGTGGTGGGCTCTTGAGAGCGAGCCTATACCCTGTGCTCATATTAGTGAGGTATATCTGTTTCGCCCCTCCATGGGGTCTAAAGGAACTGTCTTCTAACTTATAACTAAATAACTGTTTCTATGGCTTCTATTCCATTTGGCTTCATTGCCCTAACCACTAAAAACAATTATCTAACTTATAACTAAATAACTACTATGGCTATGACTTAATTTGATGGCTTCATTGCCCTAAAGAATAAACTAAAATAAATGGTAAATTTGTGGGACTCAGTTCTGAGTCCTCACACCCCCCCCACCCCTTACTATGCCAGTGGAAGACCACTAACACACGTCCTCCTGTGCCCATCATGATCCGGAAGGTTGCCCCGTCCTCGTGGAGAGCGAATCGGATTCGGCGATGGACCCCTAGAGCCTGCCGGGATAGGATCTGCTCCATTAAGGTTTCCGGCAATCGTCGTTCGGGCGTTGCCACTCGCCAGTGTGGCGGGGCTTCCTGCCAGCCTTCTTGGGGTGTGAACAACGCGCTGTTTACTTCGGTCACGCTGCCCGGTGCTCCCAGCATGCTCTCCACCTCCTCCAACGGCATGTGTAGCGCCATCTCCCAGTCCTCCAGCTCGTCTGCGGGTTGCAATGTTGCTAGAAGCTCTGCTGCTGCGGCCACTAGCTCCTCGGGTGACGGCTCCCCCCACCGTAATGCTCGGCCGGGCCGGGTCGTGGATACCCGTCATCGGACAGCACCTGGAACCATTTGATTTGTGGTGGCGTGTGCGTTGCGGCTGACAACTTGCTAACTTAAATCAACTGATTGGTCTGACTTATATTTTAGGGTTCTCCTCGTCGTCTTCAGCCGGCTGGAACGCCTTGAGGTCGGCGATGTTAGCGGTGCGTCGTTCCCTTGTAGCTACAGCCGGGCTATGTTGTGCGAGAGGAAACGCACCAGTTTGTACGGGCCCTCGTATTTCGGAGCCAGCTTCGCAGCGAATCCCTCAGCTGCCTTGGATAACACGTGCTGACGCAATAGTACCAAGTCCCCCAGGGAAGGCCTCCAGTCCCTCCGGCGAAGATTGTAGTGGCGGCTCTGCTCGGCTGAAGCCCGTTGCGCGTTTTCTCTTGCCAACTGGTAAAGCTGTTGCAGTTTCTTTGCTCGGCCTGCCGGATCTTGGTCTTCTTTGCCCGTTCCCGGCGTCACCTTCTCATAAAAGCCTCCGGGTAAACGAGGCTCGCGACCCTGTGTCAGAAACGCCGGACTGAAACCAGTGGTGTCGGAGACGCTGCTGTTGATTACCAGGGATATCTCGGGTAACAGGACATCCAAAGTGTGCTGAGGTCCCTCGATAAATTGTGTGATCATCGTTTTCACGGTCCTATTCGCGCGCTCCGTTGGGTTCTGGTCGGGGCTATAGGGTGCTGTATGCGCCAGCTCCATCCCTAGTCGCCTGCAGAAACCTTTGAACGCGCGGCTAGTGAACTGAGTCCCGTTATCGCACACGAATGTGCGCGGAACTGAGGATCCTCTCGCGAAATGCTTTTTCCAAGTGTGTAGTTGTCGCCTTCCGTAGTGGTACCAACTCCACCCACTTAGAAAATAGGTCGAAGAACACGAGGAGCATCGTGTTGCCTTGCTTTGACCTTGGCAGCGGGCCCACGAAATCGGCGCAGAGGGTGTCGAACGGTTGCTGTGTCCTTCGGGTAAGCATCCTTCCCGTCGGTTTGCGTTGTTCCGTCTTGTATTTCTGGCAGGTGGTACACTGTTTCACGTACCGTGCGACGTCACGAAAAATTTCTGGCCAGTAATACCGCTGTGCCACCCTCGTCGTGGTCTTGCGGATCCCCATGTGTCCGGCGGTTGGAGCATCGTGGCACTCCAGTAGCACTCTGCGTCGTGACTCGCTCCCTACGCACAATTTCCAGGGTACGTACTCCTCGCCGTCCTGTCTTAGCCCTACGTGTCGGTACAACTGTCCGTTCTGGATGGTGTAATCTAGGTATTTCTCAGGGTTCTCCTGTACCTCCCGCCTTCGCCTTTTTAGCCACCGACACCCAGGTGACTCCTCCACCACGTGACACAGAGCCTCCGCTGGCTGCCTAGAAAGTGCGTCTGCCACGATGTTTTGGTTGCCCTTCCGGTAATGGATGTCGAACTGGTACTGCTGGAGCTTTAGTGCCCATCGAGCGATCCTCCCAGTTGGGTTTTCGATCGTATTTAGCCATGTTAAGGCTAAATGATCTGTCACCACATCAAACCGATACCCCTCCAGGTAACATCGCAGCTTACGGATGGCCCAGATAATAGCCAAACACTCCTTCTCGGTCGCTGAGTAGTTTTCCTCCGCTTTGATGAGTCGTGTGCTCACGTATGCTATAACCCGCTCTAATTCGTCTGTGTCTTGGGTTAGGACTCCTCCAATCCCGTAATCGCTCGCATCCGTCTGTAGTGCAAATCTCCTGGTGAAGTCGGGGCACGCCAGGACAGGCGCTTCCGTTAGCAGAGCTTTTAGCTGCTCAAACGCCTCCTGCCGCTCGCTTGTCCACTCCAATCGTCGACCCTTCCGTAGCAACTGCGACATTGGTAACACCACGGTTGCGATATTTGGGACGAAACGGCGGTACCAGGACGCTATCCCTAGGCAGCGTCGCAACTCCTTGGTGCTTGAAGGGGGTTTCAAGTTCCTGACGGCGACCACTTTGTCCGGATCCGTGTGTATCCCTTGCTCGCTGACCGCGTGGCCGAGGTACACGATCTTCCGTTGGAAGAAGTGACAGTTCTTCTTGTTTAGTTTGAGGTTGGCCTCCCTCAATCTACGAAATACCTCGCGTAGGTTACGGACGACAATGATGTCATCTAGATAAGCGAAGGCGTGTGGCTCCATCTCGGGTCCGATAACGCTATCCAAAGCGCGTTGGAACGTCGCTGGCGCCGAATGTAAACCAAAAGGCATTACTTTCCATTGGAACAGTCCTCGCCCCGGTACAGTGAACGCCGTGCACTCGCGACTCTGTGCTGATGAACTTAGCGTTCCCCTCCAGAATCGAGTTGATCCGAGGCAGCGGGTAAGCATCGGGTGTCGAGCTGGCGGAAATCGACGCACATCCGGGTCTCCCCCGTCTTCTTCCCAACCAACACGATTGGAGCACTGTGCGGGCTCTTCGATGGCTCGATACACCCCTCTCGCAGCAACTCATCGACCTGCTCGTTAATGATCTTGAGCATGGCCGGGTTCTTTGGGTAGTAGCGCTGTTTGATAGGCCGGACGTCCTTCAGCACGATCACGTGCTCGGTGATCGGCGAGACACCGGACAATCCATCAAACAGCGCTAGCTCGTCCTCCAGGAACTTGGTGACCCATGGCGCGATGGTGGGTGGGTTTAGCTGGTTCCCTCCTCCTGTTGCTGCCGGCATCATGCCAACCGTAGCGAGTCCAGTCACGGGGATGGACTCCCTGAGCTTGGGTGTCGTCTTCTCCTGCCGGAATTGGTTCTTCTTGATCGCCTCTTCCACCTTCGGGTCCGCGGGTGTTTCCTGTCGTGCTATCGTGGTAGTCGCGCGGATGCCGACTGTACTTCGTACTGCTGCCGTAGGGGTATCCTTGATGGGAGTCACAGTCGCGCGTTTGCCGACTGTACTTCGTGCTGCGGCCGTAGGGGTACTTGTGTCTTGTGAGCCTGCAGATTCCTCCTTTGCCGTGTCTTTGTGATCCAGTGTTGTTGCTTACTCTCTGGGTGGAACGTGGCTTGCCACTTGTGTGCCTCGATGTAAGGACACTCCCCCACAGATGATACTGCATTGATAGCCCCCAGGAAGTCCAACCCGAGCAGCACATCGTCCAGCACGACGGGCAACTCCAACATTTGGACTTGTGTACAGGAGAATCCGATCTGTACATCCACCCAGAGAGCTTGCGTGAGCTCCTTCCGGCTTCCGTCCGCTAGCGCGACCACGGTTTTCACGCTACACCGGTTGCTGGCGTTTCCAAGTTTCTTGGCTAACCGTGAGCCAATGAAACTCCTCGTTGCTCCAGTGTCGACGGTAGCTGCCACTACGTAACCCTCGATGATGACGTGGCGGTGATGCGGCCACCGTGGAGTTGTATCACTCCCGCTACTTCCGGACATTTGTTCCCAGCGCCCCCGCTGCTTCAGGGAGGGCGGCTGTCCGTTTCCCGACGGCTAGGTCTGGCAGCAATCTACCGTGCGCACTCCTTGTCTTCCGCAGCTCCAAGCGAAGAGCATCCGCGGACTGCGGCACTCTCTTGCGAAATGTCCGGTCATTCCGTAGTTCTGGCAGGCGTCACGCACGTTGATCCTCGGCTGCTCTAGTGAGGTTCCTGGGCATGGCTGGATGTCGTTGTTCCGGTTGGATGGCTGTGCTTCCTTGGGTGAGGCCCACATGGTTGCTCGGGTGTCTGGGTCTCTGGGCCTCAGGGTGGCTGACGCTGTTCCTGGTACGAGTTCCACTGGTTCCTCTCCTTTTCTCGTTCTCGCGTTACTTCATAGTTTATGGTGAGGGCGGTCAGCTCTCACAGCGTTCGAAAATCGATCCGCCTTATGAACAATTGATATTCTGGTAGCAGATTTTCGTAGACCCTTTCTAGCTCCTGGGCCTCCGAATATCCCGCTCGACGCATCATGAGCCTGATGTCCACCATAAACACCTTGAAGGGTTCCCCTGACTTCTGGTACCTGAGCCGTATCTCGTCTTCGAGCCTCTGAAAGTAGCGTGGAGGCAGGAAAAAGTCCAGAAATTCCCTCCGGAATACCGTCCACGTTTCTCCTTGTAGCTCGCTCGTCCGGAACCAATCCTCGGCTGACCGGGTATGGCCTGCGGCATGTCTCTCGTATTGATTAGGTAGCTCCTCCAGGAGCTCGATGAACCGTAGTGGGTCCGAGGTTCCATCAAATGTTATTCCCCAGCGTCGCATGCGGTCTGCTGTGTGAGCAAAAGTAGCGCCATCTTGCCTCTCGAATCCGGTGGGGTATCCTGGCCGCTCGTTGCTGGATGTATACTGTTGGTATGTCGGTTGTTGCTGGCTGGTGGCGTTACTCCGAGGTGCACTAGGCTGGGGCACTGTGAGCGTCTGAGTTACCATCGCTGGCTTGACTTCGGGGGCGGATATGTCACTCGGCTTTGCTCGACTTTCCCCTTCTGTGGTTGGGGATACGGCAGGACTCGATAGCTGGTCGAAAACTGGGAGTCTTCTGTCTGCACTTGCGGCTGCACCGAACTTGGCCTCGAGAGCTTGCAGGCGAGCGATGATATCGAAAAACCGAAAGTGCAGTGTTTAACGTGATGTTATAAGTGAAAAAGGCCACGGTACTTGGTGCGAGAGACCCAACTGTGAGAGGCAAAAAACCACTCAAGCTGCAGGCGCTCGCATACATGGTGACTTTTTTGAGTGGCCCAACCGTGGGAAATAGGATAGTAGTGGCTGTGGGTTTGTTTTACATGTTTATTTTAAGTATTTGCGTTTCGTTTAGGTGTGCGTATATGTGTGAGTATGTGCAGGTGTGTGTAGGTGTGCGTAGGTGTGTGTAGAGGTGTGTAGGTGTGAAAAGTCAGCAATATAGGTGCAGGGGAGTAACGCACGTCTGTTTGTTCTCACTGTACTGAAGTTTCACTGGTGCGACGACTGTCAACACCCATCGCATACAGTGAAGCTTCTAGTACAGTCGCAGGGCGAAAGTCTCAGAGCTGACGGTCAACATCCCGGCCCTGAGACTCTCAAACTGTAAAGAGAACACTAGGTATGCGGTATTTTCCCTGCTGACGGACCACACCGCTGTGCACCTCACCTTCAAGCCGGCCCCGCCGCTTGAAAAACCTTTGTCTTTCCCCTCTCGTCACCCAAACATTTACCACCCCCTCGTCCAGGGTCTCAGCACCAATACAAATTACTTGTAACGGTAGCCCTGGCGTGACTGAGCCCACCTCATCCCTAGAACGCTACCTTAGAACGCCACCTTACAGGTGGTGCGTCAGCACGTGCTATCAAAGGCAGCTGAGGGATTCGCGGCGAAGCTGGCTCCAAAATACGAAGGCCCGTACAAGCTGGTGCGTTTCCTCTCGCACAACATAGCCCGGCTGCAGCTGCAAGGAACACGGGAACGACGCACAGCAAACATCGCCGACCTCAAGCCGTTCCAGCCGGGTGAGAACGACGAGGAGAACTCCACAAATAAGAAGCCAGACCCACCCCTGTTTAAAAATAGAAATTAGTTAGCCGCATGCACTGTTCCGCGGGGCATAGAGGGGTATCATAAACCAAAAAACCCTCCAAGTTGACCTTGCTTATATCCCACAGAAAATGGAGAAAGCAGGCCGATTGCCCCAACAACAACGTCAGCAGCAGGTGAAGCAGTGGCTAAATGAACTGCCCATGGTCCGACCTCAAGGAGAACAGCCAGCGGGGGGGGGAGGACACAGCCGACGATGACGACCTGAGCACTGTGCTGTTCCCCGGTCTGGAGGATATCTCGGACCCCTGGGTGTCGTCAACAACACCTACGCCACCACGAATCGCGTGACTCCAGGTGGTGTCCGACGAAAATGGGGTATCCACGACCCGCCCCGGCCGAGCGTTACGGTGGGTGGAGCCGTCACCGCAGGAGCAAGAGGCCGCAGCCGCGCAGTTACTAGCGACCTTCGACCCAGCAGACGAACTGGAGGACTGGGAGTTGGACCTACACCTACCGCTAGAGGAAGTGGAGAGTATGCTGGGAGCACCGGGTAGCGTCACAGAAGTGACGCGCTATTCACACCCCACGAAGGCTGGCAGGAGGCTCCGCCAGACTGGCGAGTGGCAACACCAGGACGGCGATTGCCAGAAGCACTGATGGAGCAAATCCTATATCGGCAGACTCTAGGGGTCCACCGTTTACGGAGGAAAATAAAATCTTCGAAAGATACCATTTACCGTCCGTAGAGTTCTTGCACGATTCATAACCCTCCAATTAGGGTTATGCCTACGTACTAAACAAAAACCTCAATACGCTCTCCAGTCCTTGTCACGCTTACCGGGACTGCCAGTCAAGGTATGACTTCGGTGCGCAGGATGTGATGCCATGTCGCAGTCCCTTTCTTTATAGTTGGCCAAGTTGTCCCCTCCTTCTGCTCATTAGTCGTTTTTACGACAAGCCGAGCTGGCTGAGGTAGTATTCTCGTCCCGCCACCACACGGGAAAACGCATCCTCATTCAGCCTCCATCTCTGTTGGCCGTCTCATCCGCTCGGACCCGCTTCATAATGTTGATTATGATACGATGCCCTAATTCCCATGTCTCTTTGTCGGCCATCATTTTTGACAGAAGTCCTCTTGGGCTGAGAGGGTCTCCGGACAGCGCCACTAGCTGCTCCCTTTCCACATGAAACCTCGAACAGTGCAGAAGGACGTGTTCTGCTGATTCTATCGCGTCAGTGCGGAAGAGGCACTGGGGTGAGTCTACGTGGCGGAACCGAAACAAGTAAACTCGGAAACAACCATGATCCGTGAGGAACTGGGTCAGGTGGTAGTCACGAACTTTGTGTTGACACTCTGCCCATACCGAAAGTTCTGGGACGAGCTGGTAGGTCCATCTCCCACGTTCTGACGATTGCCATCTGACCTGCCATTCTCAAAGCAGCCACCCTTGGGCCTCTTCCTGAGTAACGCCATGACGTGTTAGGCCAAGTGTCCTGATCTCCAGGTCAATTGCAGGCATGCCTGCCAGAGCTAGAGCTGCGTCCTCGGATATTGACCTGAACCCTCTTATGAGCCTAAGGGCCATAGTCCGTACCACAGATCGTGCCCCTTTGGTGTATGAGCGTTTGTTGGTGGCATTGCTCCAGATAGGCGCGGCATAGAGAAGCGTTGACTTTGCCACTGCCACCAGTAGCTTCCTTGCAGGCATTCTGGGTCCTACCACGTTGGGCATAAGTCTTGCCAAAGCAGCAGATATGAGTGCTGCCTTTCTGCTTGCATAGCTTGCGTGTTCCTTGAACGTGAGCCTGCGGGCTATCTGTACTCCCAAGTATTTTAGTGATTCAGCTGAAACCACTTGTATTCCATTAACAGAGACCTGCTTGGTCTCCACGGCTTTTCTGCTGCTCAAGAGAGCAGCCTCAGTTTTGTGTGCCGCGATCTTAAGGCCGACCTTCGCGAGCCAGTCGATGGTCTGATCGTCACGTTGCACTTGCTCTGCAGTTTATCCAATGTTTTTGCGACTACTGTGATAGCCACGTCGTCCGCAAAACAGTGTAGCTCAGCTCCTTCTGGTTTGATGATGCCCAAGATCCCATTGTACATAATGTTCCACAGGTTCGGACCAAGCACCGAACCTTGTGGAACACCTGACGAGACTCCGTAGCATCTCGGACCAGCTGCCGTATGTGAGGACCCAAAAGAGCCCCCACATTTTTGTTATATTTTTCTCCCTTTTCTATTCTACTCGTATGTAGTTCTAGAATTAATTTAACTTCTTTTTTAGCATAAGTAGATTTACGGGTTTGTCGGAACTACCGCAGAGAGTAGGATTAATAAATACAGGGTATAGGCTCGCTCACCGAACCTTCCGCGCAGCAGCACGAGAGACGCCGACGCCGAGGAAACCCACCACCAAAAGGCAGAACAGCAGCAGAGAGAACGCAGCAGAACGCCAGCAGAGAGAACGCCAGCAGAGAGAACGCAGCAGAACGCAGGCAGAGAGAGCGGAGCAGAACAACAGCTGAAGGAGCGCAACAGAACGCCTGCAAAGAGAGGGCACTCGAGAGAGCGTTGCAGCTGCAGCAGAACCCGAGCCGAACACATAAGAGACAGGACAGCCGCGGGTAGCGGAGAGGGGTGGAAGCTACGATGCACTTGCGTCGCCGCAAAGTGTGTGGTGGGCTTAAGCTCTGCGACTGCGCTGCCCGAAATCTAACGCCGGCATTTGGAGTTTGGGTGGAATTTTGGAGCGAGGACAACAATTAATGAAGTGGTGACGCTAAGATTAGATGGGCGCAACATAAAAAGTGATCGGCAGATTTTGGACAAATCCCACAAGGAGGACACAGAAGGGATCCGAAGGAACGAACACAGGAGGACGCGTGGAATAAGGTGAGCGAGCCACTTGTTGGCCGACTTGTTAGGCAGGGCCCGTTTTTGGGCAAGACAGTGTAACGGTGCATAGGTAGGGCAAGGTCAGGAAAAAGAAGTGAAAAAAAATACAAACGCTACAGTCAGGTGCTGACTGTATAAGGCCATGGATTATCTTAGTATACCGTAAAAAAAGTTTGTAAATAACAGAATCGCCGGTCAAATTTTCCTCCGATTATCAAAAATAAGTAGTACCTAGGGAACACCAAGGGGAGGCCACTGCAAATGTAATGGGTCTAGTTGTTCCTAAAAAGTTAAATTTTGGTGACCTATTAGTCGACTTGAGATGTTCTGCGCAACTCCAATGTTCCCCAAATTAATTAATATCTGCAATGTGCTGTCATAGATAGATTCTATCTGTCTAACTTATTTATTTTCGGATATTTATAAAAACTCGCATTGAAAATTGCACTTTATTTGGATTATTATTAAAAATTTTGCGGAGATAAATTTTATACGGTGTTCGAACAACACGCTCAATTTAAATTAACGAACATAAGAAGAAGAACGCATGGACAAAGCAAAAGCGAAGTGTCGCAACCATTAGACTGAGCGAGAGGCCAATAGGTATATGTATGCATTTCTAGCGCGTACCAAATTTAATTACATGTGCTTCTTCTTGATTTTTTGTCACGAGCTAAGAATGCATATTGCGTCTTCTCGCTCTGTCTAATGTCTCACGCGCATGTGTAAATGCTTTATGTCATATCTATGTACATATATCATTTGTTATGTACGGTGGCTGAGTGGACTATGTCCCTGGCTGTATGGCCAATAATGTTGAGCGTGTTCAGGGTTCGATTACTGCCCGGTCGACATGTGAAATGTTTTTTTTTTCATTATTTTTATCGTATTAAATAAATTAAAAGCTCAATAACATTAAAGAGGGGGGCGGCGGTAGGCGATTTTTAAGTTTATGTTACGCAATATATGTAATTAGAACTTAGTTTTCATTCGTTGGTACACAACAGCAACTCCAATTCTAATTTTACATACATATGTATGTACATACATACATGCGTGCAATAATGTGTGTTGAAGTAGGACGTCAATAAATACATGTGGATATGCAGACATGTATGTATGGGCATCCCACTCGCGCATTCATAATTTTACAAGGGCTTATGATCGCTGTTATGTTCTAGCACTCTAATTGCAAAATATTGAGAGCAAGAGAAAATAACAACATCCAATTAGAATCATATTGAACTTGCAAAGTCATAACAGACAAAATACGGAAAGAGTGAGAGCATTGAAGAACGCATTTTTGATGCGTGCTAGATAGAATAAAAATGGTAAACTTTATTTATAAATAATTAATATTATTTATAACTATTATATATATTATATAGTATGAAAACAAAATAAGGAAAAACTATTTTTTATTGAAATTTAACTAAATAATTTAATTTGTTTGAAGCGGCTATATCACAGGAGCATCACATGGTTGGGTGGGTGCGCGGTGACTTGGCTGTCACCAATGGATGGTGTTGTTGTTTGTTTGTCCCCCGTAGAGTAGTTATTGTGCCTGTAAACAAAGTAAAATGTGTTAAAATATGTTAAATATGTATTTTATGTGCATTTTGGTTTGTTTACCTTTTGTCAGTGATGCGTCTTTTGTGTAAATACCGATGAGTATCGATATTTTGGTGCGGATTGCAGGGCTGGAGGAAAAACCTCTCCCCAAGTGCTGCTGAGCTAGCTGGCGCGGCCCTACCAACAAAAAGCAGTCCGCAACAGAGAATGGCAAAATTGTACGATGTCAATGAAAGAACAAGATTTTGACGAACGAACTAAAGACCAAAAGACTCGAACGAATGAACTAAAGATTGAACTATATAACGAACTAAAAGACTCGAACAAACGAACTAAAGATTGAACTATAGTTCATCGAAAAATGAACTAATGAACTAAGTCCCTGAAACGAACCCAAATCAACAACTCTACTACGATGCACTTGCGTCGCCGCAAACTGTATGGCTTAAGCTCTGCGACTGCGCTGCCCGAAATCTAACGCCGGCATTTGGAGGCTGGGTGAAATTGTGGCGCGAGGACAACAATTAATTAAGTGGTGACGTTGAAATTAGACTGGCGCAAAAAGTAGCGACAGTGAAAGTGACCGGCATTTTTGGACAAATCCCACAAGGAGGACACAGAAGAGATCAGGAGGAAAAGGACACAGGAGGACGCGTGGAACGAGGTGAGCGAGCCACTTGTTAGGCAGGGCCCGTTTTCGGGCAAGATAGTGTGACGGTGCGTAGGTGGGGCAAGGTCAGGAAAAATAAATGCAAATATAAAGGCAAAAGTTTGTGTTGCATGCAGTGGGGCAGGGGGGCGTGACTGGCGGGAGCGGGCGTACCAGTGCATGTGTGTGAGTGTGCATGCAGAGGCGAAAACGTGAGACTGCGCGGACCAACTGTTCCAGAGTTCCGCTGGTGCGCCAAAAGGTCAATACCCAGCGCATACAGTGGAATCTCTGGAACAGCCGCAAGTCGGTAATATCGATAGTTGGTGGTCGATACCCGGCTCCGAGATCAACCGAGAAGTGGAGGCGGCCACTAGTCGCACGAAAATAGCCCCTGTAAGGAAGTTTTCCAGGCCGGGGTAGGTTCAGTCCCGCCCAGGGCCACTTTACAGAACATTTATAAAGTGCCGAGACCTGAGACGGAGAATGTGACCTCTTTTAGGGCGGAAAAGTGATTTCCTAGGATCTAGGGGGAGGGAATCGGACCACACCTCGGTGTATACCGAGTCCTTGTGACTTAATGGCTAGTTCCGCGGCTAGGCCGGCTGGCTAAGTGTTGGCGCTAATGCGGTAGAACTATAGTGTTTCAGCTGGTACCTCGCATCTACTTTCGCTGCTCAGTTGAACTTGGAGTCTGGTTATGCCCCTAGGCGTCCAAGTTCACTGACATGCGTCTGTTCCGAAAGTTCGACAATAAGTATGATGCGGTTAATCCCTGCTGTCATACTTAGCGGAACTTTGGTACAGTCGTAGATGTCGGTGCACTAGCTGCACACGTATATCACCCCCGCACTCTTGCCTCGGTGCTTAAATTAAGACAAAGTTATAAGGAAAACGCTATCTTTGGATATAGTTTCTTTCGCTTTAATTTCAAACATTTCCCTACCTAGTAGTTCCTAGCTCACCCTTTATTTATCCTTTCCCTATGTCTTAGTCCAGCGACGGTTTCTTTTCGGCAGCCCTCTTGTTGTTTTTGTCTGCTTCCCACGTAGCTCGGTGTTTCCTGGCGGTTCCTTGCTGGTGGTCCTGCTGTGGCTCTGTCTATCGTTGACACGTTCGAGGGATCGGCTCCATCTTGTCACTTGCCGCGCACGTTCGCCCGGCTCACTGGCTTGATCTTTCCTCTCTCTAATGCAACTTTTGCCTCCTCTGCAGTCGCCGTCGCTCAGCTGTGATTTACCCGTGTTTGGTTGGGTGTGCGAACTTTTCTCTCCGGGTGTGTTTCTACCTCACGCGTATGTTTGTGCGTGCTTCTGCTAAGTTACGCTCTCCGCTCTCCGTGTGTTCTCACGTCGTTGACCGCATACCTGCAGTCGTCGTCGCTCGGCTGCACTTGCTTGTGTACGAACTTTTTCTTCCGGGTGTGTGTTGTACCGTTTGCGCTCGCGCTCTGCATGTGTGTTCGTCGCTCTGGCTGCGCTTGCGCTCTGTGTTGCGCAGCGCTTGTGCTCTTTTGTGCTCATGTGTGTGTGGCCGCCGCTTGCGCTCGCTCTGTGTGTGGGTGCGTTCTCTTGGCTGCGTTCTCTTGGCTGCGTTCTCTTGGGTGCGTGGCCGTTACTTGTGCTCTCTTCATTGTTAGGCGAACGACCGTCGCTCGCATTTGCTCTTTGTGTGTGTGCACTTTCTGTTATTGTTTGCTCTCCCTGAGCTACCCTATATTCTAGCTTACATGGCTATGGTCTATGACCGACTTCATTGCACTTAATAGCTATTGCCTCCTTGGCGATGCCTAATCTAGAATACCTTCGTGGTAGTACTTAAGAATAAATAACAAATATATAAAAAAATATAAAAGAATAAAAAATAAAATGTGGGGCTCAAAATATGAGTCCTCACAACCCACCCCCCCTTACTTCTCCAGCGCTGCAGGATGGCGACGAGTCCCCCCGATTCATGACCACGCGGAACTGGATGCCATTGACCCTCAGGGTGAAACGTGACCGGCACGGGGGTTCGTTGATCTTGTCGCATGCGCACCTGATCCAGCAGTATGGGCGGGAGGCGTCGGTCTGTTGTGTAGATTTGCACGTGGGAGGCGCTTCTACCCAGTCTGCTTCGGGTGTGAACAAAGTATCGGCGGTTCCGCCTAGTTCGTTCCCGAGCAGATCTTCGACTTCTTGTTGACTAAAATGCAGGATCTGCTCCCATCCTTCGATCGTGGATTCGGCGTTAGGGCATGGCTGGCGTCTTACTGTCTCCGGGTCCGCCCACTTGAGTGCTCGACCGGGTTGGGTGGAGGATATCCCTTCCTCGTTGGACACCGACACAGCGAACGCACGTCGTACGGGGAGAACCCAGCCGGCCACGCTGTCTGGGAGAACACTATGTGTTCGTCTTTGTTGTGACCCCCATCTCAGAAGGCCACTTTCCTCCTTTTGTCTCGGGTCTTAGCAATTTCCTGTAAAGGGGCTCTGGCGCGACTGAGCTCACCTCAGCCAGAGACACTACCTTACAGGTGGCGCCCGAGCAGGGTCCCTGAGACAGAAAAAAAACAAACAACTGACGACAATAGGAAAAGATAAGTGGCCTAAAGAACCACTAGGCCGACTGAGGAACCGGGGGAGGGGCCATTAAGGCGGAGCACGTGGCAGAAGTCCAGGCACGTGCTACGCACAAACAGTAGGAGAGAAAAAAAATGTATGGAAGAGAAGCCTGAAGAGTTAGAAGAATTAGAAAGTACAGTATATATATATATATATATATATATAGATGAATATACATACATATATATATTTATGTATATGATACCGTAGAAAAGCATAGTTTATTTTTATAAAGCCAAGCGATAAAGAGCAGAGAATAGAATGACACACGAGAATAGAAGGAATTAGCAGGAGAGTAGTAAAGAGAAAACAAATGACCGAATCGCTGATCGGGCCACCCGAAGCCCGACGAATTTGGTATATACGGCCGTCTGCCGGCTAGCAAGAGACAGTCAGTGAACAGTTTACGCCGCGAACACTGCAAAAGAGTCAGTGAACAGTCTCCGCCGCGAACACAGCAAAGAAATCCTTAAGTGAAATCAAGAGTCAATGAACAAGCGTTCAAAAGTGAACACAGCCTAGAAAAGGGAAATCAACAAAGCCTGCAACGTAAATAAACAATAAAAATACGAACGCTACAGTCAGGTGCTGACTGTATAAGGCCATGGATAATTATCATGGTATACCGTAAAAAAAGTTTGTAAATAACAGAATATAATCGCCGCTCGAAATTTCCACCGATTATCAAAAATAATCAGTACCTAGGGAACACCAAGGGGCGGCTACTGCAAATGTAATGGGTCTAGTTGTTCCTAAAAATTTAAATTTAAAATTTTGGTGACCTACGAGTCGACTTGAGATGTTCTGCGCACCTTAAATGTTCCTCAAATTAATTAATTTCTGCAATCTGCAGTCATAGATAGATTCTATCTGTTTAACTTATTTATTTTCGGATATTTATAAAAACAAAAGCAATGAAAATTGCGCTTTATTTTGATTAATATTAAAAAATTTGGCGGAGATCAGTTTTATACAGTGTTCGACGACACTCGCAATTTGAATTAACGAACAGAAGAAGAAGAACGCATAGACAAAGCAGAAGCGAAGTGTCGCAACCATTAGACTGAGCGAGAGGGCAATAGGTATAAGTATGCATTTCTAGCGGGTACCAAAATTTATTTCATGTGTTTCTTGTTGATTTTTTGGCGCGGGATAGAGTTGTTCAGTGGCTGAGTGGATTATGTCCCGGACTGTAAGGCCATTAATGTTGACCGCGATCGGCATATGAAATTTTTTGTTTTTTAATATTTTTCATTAAAATATTTTAAAAGCTCAATAACATTGAAAAGGGGCGGTGGCGGTAGCCGGTTTTTTTAAGTTTTTGGTACGCAATATATGTAATTAGAACTTAGTTTTCTTTCGTTGGTACACAACAGCAACTCCAAATTAGAGTTGTACCGTTTAGTTCAGACTTAGTTCGTTTGAACTACTCCGCAAACTGAACTAACGAACTAAATCCCTGATTTTAGTTCATTGGTCTTTTAGTCTTTAGTTCATTAGTCTTTTGGTCTTTAGTTCATTGGTCTTTAGTTCATTGGTCTTTTGGTCTTTAGTTCATTAGTCTTTTGGTCTTTAGTTCATTGGTCTTTAGTTCATTGGTCTTTTGTTCTTTTGGTCTTCGAGTCTTTTGGTCTTCGAGTCTTCATTGGTCAAAATTTTATTTTTTCACTTAATTTTGCCATTCTCTGCGCATGTTGACAACTGTCGATCACCATTTTGAAAATCAGTTTTTTATTTTAAATTTAAATTTAAACAAAATTAAGCTTAATATATCTTCAGTACCACATGTAATAACTTTTATTTACTTTATTTTTACATTTAATTGAAAAATAACGATCGACAGCTGTCAATATGCGCAGAGAATGGCAAAATTCAATGAAATAATATGATTTTGACTAACGAAGACCAAAAGACTCGAAGACCAATAGAACAAAAGACTCGAACGAACGAACTAAAGATTGAACTATAGTTCATCGAAAAATGAACTAATGAACTAAGTCCCTGAAACGAACCCAAATCAACAACTCTACTCCAAATCTAATTGTGTTGTATGTACATACATGCGTGCAATAATGTGTGTTGAAGTGGGATGCCAATACATATATGTGGATATGCAGACATGTATGTATGGGCGTCCCACTCTCACATTCACAACTTTTAAAGGGCTTGTTGTGAAATGGTGGAACTATCGTCTGCTTATGATGGTGCCGGGCTGCCAGATCGGGCTCATATCGATGAGGCTGCGTCGCCACAGTCTTATGATCGCTGTTATTTATGTTCTAGCATTCTAATTGCAAAAATATTGAGAGCAAAACAAAAAACCAATATCCAATAAGAATAATATTGAACATGCAAAGTCATAACAGGCCAAATACTTTTGGCTCGCGTCTTTTTGATGCGTGCTAAATATAATAAAAATAGTAAACTTTATTTAAAAAAAATTAATATTATTTGTAACTATTATAATTTTATTGCATAATATAGTATGAAATCAAAATAAGGAAAAACTATTTTTATTGAAATTTAATTAAATAATTTAATTTGTTTGTAGCGGCTATATCACAGCCCGCTTGACTGTAACTTTTCTTTTAGTTTATTAGAATAAAATAAATAAACAAAATAAAATAATAAATAATTAATAAATGAAAATTCGCACCCCGCCCTCAAAACCGGGAGGTTGAACATACGCACTCTCACAGTCTTTTTAATTTGCCGTCGCGCCCTTCCATATCGTACTGGCTCATTGCGCCAGCCCTATCGGCAAAGCCAGCGCAAGCTGGTCTGTTAGCCATACAATGCAAAAAAAAAGTTTGAAATGCAATGTGTCTGACGCTAGGATTCCGAACCTCGGTATGTGCGTGTAAATTAGGTCTGCTTAAGTATATATGTTCAAAGTGAGTTTAAATTAGTATCATACTCTACTATTAATAGTCCGATTTAAATGAAATAACGCCCGTGGCAAGGTATTTGTCATGTAAGATATACAACTGTGGTTGTTGAGCTAATATTGTAGTTTTTAAATAGTTATTACTGATTTACAGAGGCGGGAAGGGGCGTGTCCAAATGTTAAAAAAACTTTGAGACACTGGAATATATACGTAGGTTGTCGCAAAATTTGATGACTCTAGTTCTTATAGTTTCTGAGATCCAGGTGTTCATACAGACAGACAGACGGACAGACGGTCAGACGGACAGACAGACATGGCTCAATCGACTCGGCTATTGATACTGATTCAGAATATATATAGTTTATGGGGTCGGAGATGCCTCCTTCTGCCTGTTACGCACATTTCCGTTCCGACAAACACAATAGACCATGAATTTTTTTAAAATCCATGGCCTAAAAAGGATCCTTCGAAAACATCCTTGAGTGTAACTTAAATTTACAAAGAACAAGCCTGCAACGTGAATAAACAAATGAATGGTTAACTATGGTGGGCATCAGCTGGATATCCTTCCGACGCAAGGGCGAACTCGAGGCATTGGCCGATGAGTTTAACCTCGACCGAGAAGGAGGAACTGCGGGCCCGCATGACAACTTTTATTCACCGGATGGACCATACATCAGTCATTCTGGAGCGGCAAACAGTACTGGAAGCACAGTTTGGCAGTGCCGTGAGTCCAGACAGGAGGTTGCCTATCGACAAGACGAGCGGGAGTTCACCGGCGAAGGAGACCGGGGTTGAGAGCTACCCAAAAGTAGGCAAATACACCCGGAGGAGCGACCGACACAAGGGACAGGGAATGAGTGGAGCGGCGAACATCGGTGAGCATCATGGACGCCAAGGAACGGGGCTTCGCACCCCAACCACAACACTCAAGCGGCCCATACGACTTCGGGGGAGCAGCCACCAATTAACGTACGAGAAGCTTGCCGTAACTGCGGCGTAGCAGGACATTTCGCCCGGGAATGCCAGGGGCAGCGAATGGTGCAGCGAAGAGTGGATAGGAGCGGAAGACAACATGGGCCAGCTAATAAGGCCAACTAGTTATTAAGTTTTTCTATGTAATAGCTAGCTAGGTAGGATTAGGTTCCCGGGGTATAACCGTGTTTATATCCCACAGCATAACTACAAAGAGATGGGAAACTCCGGTAGACGACGCTGGGCCGACCGCCGCCAGGAATGGCTCCACGGGCTGCCGGCAGTATTGCCCGAGGGGGAGGAGCCTCCGCCGCCAAAGGCAGCAGACGTTGCGGAGCAAATGGCCGAAATAGACGAGGATGATATAAGCACCATCCTATTCCCCGGTTCGCTGCCCCTGGCGTTCCCGTTGGTAAGTTCAACCACGGACACGGCGGAACCGATTTGCTCCTGCTTGCTGGTGCTCTCGGACGAGGGGGGTCTATCCTCCACTCGTCCAGAAAGGGCCCTCCGCTGGGTCGATCCGAAGGAGCCGTCCACATCGGCCGAAGCTGCCGAACGCACAGCAGCCATTCTCGCCGTGCTGTCACCACCCGACCAGCTCGAAGAGTGGGAGGAGAATCTCCAGTTCTCCCTGGAGGAGGTCGCGGGAATGTTTGACCCGGAGGAGGAAATCGCCAACGCCCTCTTCACGCCTCGCTCAGACTGGGTTGAAGCCCCACCCTCCTGGCGGGTCACCACACCCGGACGTCGGTTGCCCAGCTTGATGGTCGACCACGTCCAGACCCAACATGAGGAGGGCGTCCATCGACGCGTGCGCTTCGCCCTGTACCTGGACGGGGCCACTTTTCGTTTGTATGTAGTCTTAGAATAAATTTAACTTCTTTTTTAAGCATAAGTAGATGTAAGTATTTTGTTAAGTATTACATTCTTTCCAATGAGGGGAGTTATTTTCTGTTTAATGAAAAGCAGTGTTTTAAGTTACGGGTTAGTCGGAACTACCCCAGAGAGTAGGGCCAATATATACAGGGTATAGGCTCGCTTACAGAACCTTCCGCTCAGCAGCACGAGAGACGTCGACGCCGAGGAAACCCACCACCAAAAAGTCAGAACAGCAGCCGAGAGAGCGCAGCAGAACTCCAACAGTAGCAGCAGCACACCAGCAGAGAGAGCATAGCAGAACACCGACAGAGAGAGCGCAGCAGAACACCCGCAGAGAGAGCGCAGCAGAACAACAGCCGAGCGAGCGTCACCAGCAGAGCGAGCGCAACAGAACACCAGGAGAGAGAGACCAGCAGATCACCTGCAGAGAGAGCACTGCAACCGCACCAGAGCAGCAGCCGAAAGAGCACTGCAGCCGCAGCCGAACGTCAACCGACAACAAGAGAGCGCTGCAGCTGCAGCAGAATCCGAGCCGAACACATGAGAGACGGGTCAGCCGTGGGTAGCGGAGAGGGGGGGACGCTACGATGCACTCGCGTCGCCGCAAAGTGTGTGGTCGGCTTAAGCTCTGCGACTGCGCTGCCCGAAATCTAACGCCGGCATTTGGAGGCTGGGTGAAATTTTGGCGCGAGGACAACAATTAATTAACTGGTGACGTTGAAATTAAACGGGCGCAAAAAGTTGCGACAGTGAAAGTCACCGGCTCTATCGCGACTGAGCTCTCCTCAGCCCGAGACACTAGCTTACAACATTTAAGTGAAAAATCGAATTTAAAGTAATTAAATAACTAATAATAATAATAATAAATAAATTCGCCTTCTTGGACGCTACTCTGAATTGCGATGAAGCTATGCAGTGCCCACCAATTAAGCCTGCTAACGATGATGAAACTCCCGCCAAAACTATATAAAGGAAAGGCAAAGCCAACAAAGTTAAGTCGCGCCCGCCGCGCGTAACTAAACACCGCCAGACTGCAATTTCTAAATCATCGGTGAACCAACTAACCATCCCCATGATGTTAAAACAAAACCAAGATCATGACCTCAATCATATTACTGTCGATGTCAGTAAAGATTCGGACTACTCCACGTCCATCCAACCTCCTCCGTCCATCCAATCCCTTGCCGCCTACCCAGCAGCCCGCTGTCTCCAACACTAACAAAGGCACTGCCAAAGTTCCTCCAAACGTCACTAAAAATACTTCCTTCTCTGCACGAAACGCGGAAAGGAACGAGAAAGATCGAGTTGACAGGCCGACACCAATATTCATCAATGTGAACGACGAGGTAAACTTCGAACTTCTTGACTCAAAAATTAAAGAAATAATCGGTGACTCATACTGAACCAAATCTAACAAACATGGCTTACGAGTCTTATGTAAAGATGTTTACTCACATATTAAACTACGACAATTCTTGGATGAAACCCAAAATAATATTGAGTCTCACACATATCAGCTCAAAAGTGAGCGAGGATTTCGTGGAATCATTCGCTACTTAAACAGAGATATCTCACTAAACAGGATCCGGGAAGAACTATCTAAACTCGGATTCCAAGTCAAATCCTGAATCTACTGAAAAATCGATTCAACAAGGCTTAGCTCCATCTCTTTGAAGCGGACCTTGATAACTGTGACAACGAAAACGCCTTACTCCAACTCAAACAGCTTGGCACCCAGCTAATAGCTTTAGAAAAAATGCTGCAACAAGATGTCCCGCATGTCTCTCCAAGTAGAATTATGCCTACGTACTAAAACAAAAACCTCTGTATGCTCTTCAGTCCTTTACACGCTCACCGGGACTGCCAGTCAAGGTATGACTTCGATGAGCAGGATGTGATGCCACTCGCACTGCCTATCTTAAATGTTGGCCATGAGGCGCACGTCCTTTCACCCTTCAGTCGCCATTTACGACAAGACGGGTACGCTGAGGTAGTATTCTTCTCCCCCCACCAAACAGGAACAGGTCAACTGCTTTAGCCTCCAGTTATGTTGGTCATCTCGTCGGCTCGGACCCGTTTCATCATATTAGCTATGATCCTATGTCCTAGCTCCCATGCAGCACTGTTCGCCATCATAGCCGCGAACAGTCCACTTGGGTTGAGCGGATTCCTAGTCAGCGCTCTTAGCTGCTCCCGTTCCGCCGTAAACCTGGAACAGTCCATTAGCACATGCTCCGCTGTTTCCACCGCATCGGGGCAGTATACGCAGTGGGCTGACTCCACGTGGCGGAACCGAAGTAGGTAGGCCCGAAAACAGCCATGGTCCGTGACGAATTGGGTTAGGTGGTAGTCCAAGCTTTTGTGACGGCACTCTGCCCATACCGCTAGCTCGGGGATGAGCTGGTAGGACCACCTCCCCCGTTGCGCCGTTTGCCAGCGTCTCTGCCACTTTCCCATCAGCCGCTCGTGAGCCTCTAGCCGGGTGGCGCCTTCACGGATTTGGCACAGCGCCTTAATCTCTAGGTCAATTGGTGGCAAGCCTGACAGAGCTAGAGCTGCGTCTTCGAATACTGTCGTAAAGCCTCAAATAAGCCTAAGGGCCATAGATCGTAGCACCGCGCTCGCTCCTTTCATGTATGAACCTTTAATGGTGGCGTTGCTCCAAATTGGTGCAGCATAGAGTAGCGTTGACTTTGCTACCGCCACCAGAAGTTTCCTGGCCGGATTTCTGGGACCTCCTACGTTGGGCATAAGTCTAGACAAGGCAGCAGATGTGATTTCCTTCCTGCTTGCATAATAGCATGGTCACCCAAGTACTTTAAGGACTCTTGAGTCCTGTGTGAGTCAACTGTGTCCAGTTGACAGAAATCAGCATTCACTCCACCTTTTTCCTGCTGCTTAGCAGTACAGCCTCGGACTTGTGAGCAGCAATTATTAAGCATTGGATTTGACTTGGAGATCAGTTTTGCCGACTGCTGTTATGACCACGTCGTCCGCAAAGCAATGCAGTTCAGCTCATAAGGGCCTGTTGATTCCGAGGATCCAGTCGTACATAATGTTCCACAGGATCGGTCCAAGCACAGATGCTTGGGGAACACTTGCCGACACACGGTACCTTTTCGGGCCAGCCTCCGTATCGTACCAATGGACGCGATCCCTAAAATAACTGCCAACGACGTTTCTCAAGTACTCCGGGATACCCATTCTATGCATGGCGCCGAGGATTACGGGCCATCTAGCGGTATTAAAGGCATTCTTTACGTCCAGCGTGACGATTGCACAATACTCCTTCATTCCTCCTAACCATCTATCACCAAAGAGGGCGTTCTTGGCAATGTTCCTCACAGCCATGGGTGCGTCCAGGGTGTTTTTCCCTTCCGAAAGCCATACTGCTGACTTCCTAGGCCGTTGATGCTCTCGGTGATTGCCTCTATTCGGGAATACAGGAATACATTCGCTCCAATAATTTACCCACAATATCCAGTAGGCATAATGGGCGATAGCTTTTTGCGGCATGTGCTGGTCCTTTGCCTTTCGGTAACAGCACTAATTTCTGGCTTTTCTACCTCATTGGAAAGACCCCGTCCGTGAGGCACTGCTGGAACGTGTACTTAAATATGTCAGGTCTAGCCAGCGCCACTGCCTTGACCACTGCTCCAGGAATTCCATCAAAAGCCAGGAGCTCTATTGGGCTTGATTCGTTTGGCTACCTCGACAACTTCGAGTTCCGTGACGCATGGAAAATCAGTGGGAGGGACTACTGCTGCTGACCGCCATGGAATGGTCTGCATTGCGAATGCTAGTCAGGACATCAGGGTCCGATGGCGTTGGCTCTCTCTTCTTTAGGTTATTGGTTACGAGCTTATATGCCAGACCCCAAGTATCTTTATCAACGCTATCCAGCAGTTCACTATAGGCATGCGACTTGCAGCCGCTATGCGCATGCGTGAATTCTGAGCGCTTGTTTCTAAAATCCTCCATTAGTTCCGCATGATGGGTGCTACCTCTGGCTCGTTGCGCCTTTCTTCTTGAGTAGATAGGAAATGCGGGTTCTGGGACAAAAAGTGGAGTGGGGAATAAAAATCAGCGGTGCGCGACGAGGGGGGGTTAGGTAATTAAGGTACCTAATTACCCTATTTAATGGGTTTTTCTGGGACAAAAAGTGGAGTGGGTGGGATAAAATTAGCGGTGCGTGACGAGGGGTCAGAAATTTAGGGTCTTAATTAGCGGTGCGTGACGAGGGGTCAGAAATTTAGGGTCTTAATTAGTATATTTAATGGGTTTGTAGGTAATAAATTAGGGTGGGGGGGTGTTAAAGGTTGACATGCATGATCATGTTTACATGCACACGTGGGTGAATGCATGCGTCAGTGCACACACGCATGTGACTCATGGGGATCGCTGACGAGGGGTCAGAAATTTGAGAGGCCGGGACAACATGTTAATGTGTGTATCGCCTCTTTTATGACCCTAGCCGTGACCGTGAGCATGAAAACGATCGTTACGGTAAGGGTGTCCTCAAGCGTGCTAATTGATCGTTAGCGCATGATTAATCATGTAAGTGCGTAAACAAACATAGTAAACCGTTAGGACAACAGGTTGCAGTGTTTTGTTTGCACCTGTTCTCCTTCTATTCGGCGTGGGAACTATCTTGTATCCTAATTATTTTCTATGAACCGAGAGTGGATGGGCGTAGTAGGTCCATCTTCTAACATGGTTTGTTGCAATACTAGTAAAGTGATCAGAAATCAAGTTTTTAGTATTAAAAAAGTCTTCAAACCGAGTAGAGTGCATTAGTGAACAAAAAAAAAAAAAAAACACCTAAACAACAACAACAACTAAACAGCTAAACAACAACAATAGCTAAACAGTTAAAGAATAAAAATAGTTAAAACAGTTAAACAATAACAACAGCTAAACAGCTATACAGTTAAAGAACAAAAAACAGCTAATCAGCTAAGCAGTTTAAAATCAGCTAAGCAGTTAAACAATAAAATCAGCTAAGCAGTTAAAAATCAGCTAAGCAGTTAAAAATCAGCTAAACAGTTAAGCAGTTAAACAGTTAAGCAGTTAAACAGCAACAACAACAACAACAACAAAAGCTACTACAACAACAACAACAGCAACAACAGTGTATCAACAACAACAACAACAACAGCAACAATAGTTTATCAACAACAACAACAACTCAAGATCCTGTGATTGAAGAGAGTACTAGCACCAGCACTACGCCAACACCCATATACGGCATCATTGAAGATCAGGATAATGATGGGATAGGATCCTTTGCAGCACCGCTATCAACAGAAACAACAACAACAACAGCAGCACTAATAGAAACAACAACATGGGTTGGGGGATACATGATGGAGAAGAGTTTACAACAAACGTAGAAGTAAGTCGGTTAATAAAACGAAATATATCAAAGTTAACAAACAGTTTCAATATAAATAATCCTCTTATAAGCATAACAAAAAGAGAAATTATCCAAAATTTTAAGAATAATTTAATCCCAAAGGAGTTGAATATTGGAGGGCGCATACAACTAGGACGAAGGGGTATGAATAGGTATTTAAAGATGGAATATGGAAAGCAAACTATAGGAATAAAATGTCATTATAGGACAGTTCCTATAAAATAAGAAGATCGGAATGAGGAAAATAGTTTGTTTCCTCAAAAATTTAAAATATAATGTGTAGAATTTGCTGAAATTTTTAATTCGTCCAACTTAGAAGATGAGGCGATTAAAGAGAGGAGGGAAATGAGAGAAATGGATAGAAAAGCTGGAGCAGATATAAGAGCAAAAATTATTGATAATAACAATCGAGAAAGAGATAATGTAGCCTATTATAATCAAAATTATGATATAAATGAAATGCAAAGTGATGAGGCAACACGTTTAAACCAATCTTATGAATTATTAAAAGCAAAGCGGGATCTTTATGAAAAATATTTAGATGACCATTATGAACAGCTAGAAAAAAATATTTCTGAAGATATAGTGAATATACCTAAGAATGAAACTAGTCATAAGTCTACTATAAATGATCAAGTAACATAACAAACATACAAGAAAAATAGATAAAATTTAAAATCAATTTGAACCATTCTTTTAATATTTTAATACAAGTTATATATTCCAGAATATTAAATATAAACAAAACAAAAAGGGAAATTTAAATAAAGGTGAGTTATTTTGCGTTTTAAATATTTGAAAATAAACTATTTTAATTTTTTCAACTTTATTTCCAGAGCATAATAATAATATTTATAATGATACTGATGATTATGATCTTGATGATGATAAATTAAATAATGATATTATATATATTGAAGGAGACATTAATAAGTATAATCAGACGTTAACATCAAATATTGTGAATGATAATAATTCTAATGAACATTTTTCATCTGAAAATGATATTATATTTGTTGAGGGAAATATCGACAATTATAATCAGACTTTAACATCTAATATAATATATACCCCACCGCTGTAAACCAATAAATATGTATATTAAATTTAAAACAATTTATATTATATTTTTTTAAAATATTTCTTTAATTTCAAAATTTTCTTTATATAAACTTATACTAATAACAATTGTTTTATTCTTAATCAGGTTTTATACATTTTATAAATAAATATTAAATCAAAACAATTTTCTAATAAATTCTCTTTTTTTTTAATTAAAGATTATATTCAGGGCCACTTCAGCATAAAATAAATTAACTTCAGAGTTCTCTTTTTCTTCCTTATATCTTTTTAATAGGGCTTTCTGTTTACATGTCTTATTTTCAGCTGTCTCTATCTCTTGAATTTTCCTATCCCAAACTAAAATGTCAGCATCATACAAGTCTATTTCTTCCAGAGCCTTACGTTTCTGTATTCTGAAATGGCCATGAGCCATTGTATTATGTAAATCTGGTTCTATAACTCTTTTATCGTCTTTACTGTCAAGAACTATTTTTGAAATTGTACTTGTTTTGAGTACATGATTAACTGATCTAATCAACGACATTGTACCACTTGTTTTTTTACCAGTATTTAAACATTTTTTATAATCAGCAAAGCCGATTCGTTTAACACAACTTGCCTTAACCCCTTTAGACTTTTTTACTTCTGGAGCACCAGGAACAAGAAAGGAATACATTTTTGAACGTAAGCCTACGAATTCACTCATAGGCTTCCCATTCAACTCATCTTTGAAAAACCCTAAGCGTTTCTTGATAACGCTTCTAAAATTATATCTATTCAAGAGATCTGCATGATAATCAGATGCGTCAAATTTCATTGGAAGATCTTCACGTATATCAGCGTAAAAATCTTCAGTTTTTATCGTGTATATGAAAGAGTCTGTATCCATATAGTTTAGAGATACAGACTCTCCAAATTTGGGTTTCATATACTGATAGTGAAAATCATACATTTTCCATTTTGAAATGTCTAGCACAGCAAACCCTAAATAAATAGGTTTATCGTAATAAACATTTAACTTACGCATTTGGAATGCGCAAAAATTATCACTAAAATATTTCACGCTATGGAAATTGCTTTTAGCAATCAATGAGCGCGCGCAATTTCTTTTGCGACCAGTGGAATCGGTTGGTGTTGCACTTTCCCATTCAGTAATTAATTTCACATCAACCCTTTTCTCAACGTTTTCCATAGTCTTTCCATAGACTGCGTTATTGAGAAGTTTAAAAAAATCTTTTTCAAAAGAATTCTTTGCATTCGTTCTATGAAAAGTATTCAGTTCGATGTATGATTGCAGCCAAGGTTTTTGAAAGAATCGTACACCTCTATGGATTTTTTTTAAAATTAACCCATTTTCCAGACACTGTTTTAGTGTCCTGTAATGGATAACATAGTTTGACTTATGTTCTAAGTCAGCTATTAACTTTTTAACATGAGAATTGAGAGTGGGTTTTTTGTTTTTCGGACAAAACGGAAGATCATTATGATTATTGTGAATGGAAAAGGGGTATTCTAGATCTACCTCAAGAATATATCCATATTCAGACTCATCGTCTATGCTAAAGACATCAAAGTCTTCTAGAGTATCTAGAGGTAACCACTCGAACCCGCCATATGGTAACGGTTGTGACATTGCCCAACCATATAAATTATTTGCATCTAAATATACCAGAATAGCAGAACATCAGTTTTCAAGTACTACTCTAAGTAATCTTTTAGAGTTGTACATGAAAACTTGTTCCAGACATTTACTGCATGTGCATAGCTTTCTTCTGAACATTCGGATTCAGTTAAACTACTGTAAAAAGCTTCTCTTGGTGGTAGAGAAGTTTCTTCAAGTCTATCAACTGAACTTAAATGTTCATAGGGAAAGACACCATTTTTACGCATCAACTGAAACATTGATTCGGACTCAAACATTTGTCTAGTAGTGGACATTTGTGAGTCATCTAAGTTAGACGCTAATTTATCTAACGAAGATGACATAAAACGGAAAGAATCTAGAAAACGAATCTCTAAATTCTTTCCATCGGACATTGGAACAAATTTCGAAACTGATATATATTGTTCCTTATTGAGGGGTACTACACTAAGTTGTCCAGGTATATTTGCCAACTCGTTAATAAACAAGTGACAATCATACCTAGTGAAATTATGGAAAAATACTGGGATAAAATTGGGTACTTTATATTTTAAGTTGCAGGAATTGTGTGCAGTACCCCTGAATTTACCTGTAAAATGGCAATGATCTCTAACTCTATCTTCTAACAGGGGTGCTGCACATATAAAACAATTCTTGGTTTCCTGAAATTCAACTTCGTCATCAAACGACATTTGAATAGGAACATTTTTAGATAAATACCTATCATAAATATTTGTGAGATTTCCCACTAAGCTATCTATAAATGCTGAACTGGCCCTAACACTTGTTTCTAACTTAAAGCTACTTAACTCATTATCATATGCACACTTTATAAAGTATGCATATGATATGGGTAAATGTGTATTTATATCTATCATTTTATTACTCACACTCTCATTCTGAGGTTCAAGAATGGCTTCGAAATCAGCGTAGACGGCATATGGTACCTTCACTTCCTTCTGATAGTTCTTATAGCGAAGAACTGTATTTTTTCCAGTGGGTAGTTGACACACCTTCTTACTACAGATCTCGTGGTGGCGACTGGCTGTTGCCTCACTCCTAGAATGGTTTAGACAAATATTGCAGAACCATTGTTTAGACTTACCGTGAAAGACTTTTAATCTATGTATAGTGAGCCTTCTCATCACTTTCCAGTCACAACATGTTGATGTGATGCTGTTTTCAGTCTTTGGGATAGAAGATGGGCCCGATCACATTTCCTTTTTCCAGATCATAACCAAAGACTGTTATACTGATCAACGGGTTCTTATCCATAAACTTGTTAAAATGTTTAGGATTGAGTGGGAACTCTAAACCTTCAAAGTTCAAAACAATATTGTTTACTTTGATTTTGTGGTCAGATATCCTCACATCATATGTTGTATATCTTTCAGCATGTTGATCTTCCTCCTTTATGGCAGCAATCACTATCCATTTGAAACAGTATTCGTCATTGTTTTTGACGTTCACGATCGCTTTTTTATTAGCCAAACTCTTGGGTAGTGCGATAAAGGAGGATCCTCTAAGGGGCTTATACTTATTGACATTCATTTCCAAACGGATAATGTGTGTTAATGCCCATCCACTATCCCTCTCTTGGAAATCATCCATTCGTGAGATTATTTTCTCGGCATGCTCCTTGTACAATTCTTGTAAATCTGAATTAACCGTGAAGACTTCCATTTTAGATTGGAAAGACTTCACTTCCGTGTATTCAATCTCTTGTTTTCTTAGAACATATTCGGCGAAAAGCTCAAAATTCAGTTTTATAGAAGTGTGAGCTTCAAGCATACCGAAGAGATGATGAAGGAATGCCTCGCCTGCTTCCTGCAGAAAATCTTTAGGCAATACCAAGCCTCCGTTACTGTTGATATACAGGTACTGAAGAATCCTTCCATTGAATAAATCAGTGTTTTTGTAAATCCTGTTATCAACAGGCTCAATAGCATGTCTCTTATGCTGCTCTGTACGAGTGTGATGTGACCAACTCATATTATTTTGAATAGTCACATTGCAGAGCGCACAATGTTTCTTATTATTCAATCTGGATCGTTGACGAGCAGCCTAGGCAAATCTCATCTGCTCTCGTTGTTGCTGCTGCTCCATAGCTGCAGTGATTTCATTCAAATCCTTTGTTGAAAAGATTCCGTTTAAAGCCATTTTTATTGTTGTTGTTGTTGATAAACTGTTGTTGCTGTTGTTGTTGTTGTTGTAGCTGTTGTTGTTGTTGCTGTTTAACTGCTTAACTGTTTAGCTGATTTTTAACTGCTTAGCTGATTTGTAACTGCTTAGCTGATTTTATTGTTTAACTGCTTAGCTGATTTTAAACTGCTTAGCTGATTAGCTGTTTTTTGTTCTTTAACTGTATAGCTGTTTAGCTGTTGTTATTGTTTAACTGTTTTAACTATTTTTATTCTTTAACTGTTTAGCTATTGTTGTTGTTTAGCTGTTTAGTTGTTGTTGTTGTTTAGGTGTTTTTTTTTTTTTTTGTTCACTAATGCACTCTACTCGGTTTGAAGACTTTTTTAATACTGAAAACTTGATTTCTGATCACTTTACTAGTATTGCAACAAACCATGTTAGAAGATGGACCTACTACGCCCATCCACTCTCGGTTCATAGAAAATAATTAGGATACAAGATAGTTCCCACGCCGAATAGAAGGAGAACAGGTGCAAACAAAACACTGCAACCTGTTGTCCTAACGGTTTACTATGTTTGTTTACGCACTTACATGATTAATCATGCGCTAACGATCAATTAGCACGCTTGAGGACACCCTTACCGTAACGATCGTTTTCATGCTCACGGTCACGGCTAGGGTCATAAAAGAGGCGATACACACATTAACATGTTGTCCCGGCCTCTCAAATTTCTGACCCCTCGTCAGCGATCCCCATAAGTCACATGCGTGTGTGCACTGACGCATGCATTCACCCACGTGTGCATGTAAACATGATCATGCATGTCAACCTTTAACACCCCCCCACCCTAATTTATTACCTACAAACCCATTAAATATACTAATTAAGACTCTAAATTTCTGACCCCTCGTCACGCACCGCTAATTTTATCCCACCCACTCCACTTTTTGTCCCAGAAAAACCCATTAAATAGGGTAATTAGGTACCTTAATTACCTAACCCCCCCTCGTCGCGCACCGCTGATTTTTATTCCCCACTCCACTTTTTGTCCCAGAACCCGCATTTCCTATCTACTTCCTTGCCCTAAGGCATTCAGACCGTAGTTGATTTAAGATGGCGCTCTACCAGTATACAGGTGGCTTGCGCTTAGTTCTCTTTGGCATGATTGCTTCGCACGTTGCTGCAAGCTTCTTCATGAGGTCAGCCGCCATTGTCTCAGGGAGTCGATTTGGTATGCCAGCATATCTTCATCGATTTTCCTGGTGTCCCATGCTTGCCCGACTGTTCTTCTCTGCCGTCTCCAAGTCGTGGCCACCGGTAAGAGGCTGAAGGATATCAGTGCGTGGTCGCTTGGCGTTACAGCATCATGGACCATCCAACTAGAGTTAGAGTTAGCCACTAGCCCTCGCTAATAAACGTTCAGCAGTATCAAATCCAGTATTTCCATGGCGTCTATCACAGCTCGGCCTCTGGGATTGGATACACTGCTGCCCCTTTCTACTGCCCAGGCATTAAAGTCTCCAGCGATTATCTTCGGACTGCGCCCTCTCGCATGACTCACCATCAGCTCTAGCATCACCTCGAACTGGTCCGGGCTGTCGCTAGGCGGAGCATAGCAGCTGTACATATGCACGTCTTTTATCATCGCATATGCGATCCCACGCATCGGCGAGGCAGCCAGTTCCTGCACGTGGAGAGGGCTGCAACATTTGATAGCTGCTTTGCTTGTCTCGTCCATAATCATCGTAGAATTTTCCCCAGCAGGAGAGTAGGGTTCGCTCAGGATGTCTACATTGCGCTCCGCCGCAGTCTAAGCCAGAAGACTCTGAGCAGCTGCGCAATAGTTTACATTGAGCTGGATGATGTTAATTTTGTCCGACATCATCACGGCAGATCAGAGCTCCTTAAGTGAAGCTAGCTTTATATGTGGGGCATACAGCTTCCTGTCGGGTGGTTCCTGTCCCCAAGATCAGGCATCTTGGCGGTTTATCACAGCCCTTCGCTTTGTGCCCTCGTTCGCCGCACCGTAGACAGCAGTCCGAGCGATCAGGTTCCTTGCAGTTATTAGCCCTGTGACCATAGCCTAGGCACTTGTAGCACCTTGAGGGGCGTACATCTTGAATGATACGACAGCGTGACCAGCCTACTTTTTTAAAACGACAATCGCGTATTTCACGCTTAGCGTAACCGTCGCCACTTGGGTTCCATCACGCATTTTGCGCAGCCCACGCACGTCTTCTGGCTTCAACTGTATGCCTTCGAATGCAGAAGCCAGACAGTTGTAGAGCTCAATTGCTATCGTTGCCTTGTGCATACCGCTGCAGGTTAACGCCATTTTCTGTGCAGCCGTGCGAACCGCAGCAATTTCTCGAAGGGATTCTTCGATCGCTCCTCTATATTTGGGTACGTTTGCTGAAGCTTTTCCCTCTAATTCGAGCAACAGCTCTCCCTGTTGGGTCCTCCTAGGAACTGGACGCCCAGCGAATGCAGGCGATCTACTACGTTAAACAAAAAACGAGAAAAAACGGTCACATTTGCATGGAACACATTCGGATATTGGACATGGCCCAGGGCAAGTCCGCGGCACAGTGTTTTGACCACCACTGGTAGAACACGACTCGCGGCCTGCCTGGCAACATGCCTCAACATCCAAATACCTCTACTTACTGATGTTTCTCAGTCCACAACTCCCTGCGCAAACGTGAATAAGAAAATTCAACGTGCCGCAGTTTGTCATAAGCTGAATCACATCAGCAAAGCTACAGCGAGGCGTCTCAATACCGCTGACTATCGATTTTAGCAAAGATTTCGGCACAGAATTAACTGGCCTACACCTTTGCTCCTTTTTAAATTTGGGCGCCATTATGTTACGGACTGCTTTTTGTCGGTAGCGCCGCGCCAGCTAGCTCAGCAGCACTTGGGGAGAGGTTTTTCCTCCAGCCCTGCAATCCGCACCAAAATATCGATACTCATCGGTATTTATACAAAAAACGCATCACTGACAAAAGTTAAACAAACCAAAATGCACATAAAATACATATCTAACATATTTTAACACATTTTACTTTGTTTACAGGCACAATAACTACTCTACGGGGGACAAACAAACAACAACAACATCCATTGGTGACAGCCAAGTCACCGCGCACCCACCCAACCATGTGATGCTCCTGCTCTGGAGTTTCGGAGCATCACCCAAGTCGGCGAGCCCGTTCCTCGCCAACTAAGGCTGCCCATCTCCCCTAGAAAAGGTAACTAGCAATTCATTTCTTTATATTATACTGTACATTTATTCATAATATCCTATTCCTATCAATTCAGCCTACCCACGTGGACCTAACATGTAAGACAAGACTAGCGCAAACTTATAATTATTAACAATTTAAATATAGGGAATGACTAATGCTACATATTGTGTATTTTTCAGATCACGCTGATTTGAACGCCGCCAGGCAGGAGAAAATATACGCCGGCAGGCAAAGACGGGCTGTTGCTGCTGCAGATCTGGCCTTAAGTCCAAAATGCCGGATTGACGCAGCTGCTCGCGCTGCAGATTTGCCTGCGGTGATGTGCGTCCTGCACAGAGGGTGCGCTAGGCTCTGGCGGACCGGTAAAATAATGCGGCTGCTGGCGTGGCACCAGTCAGCCATAGTACGGGAGCCGTTGCCGGATTTGTGGGACGATATGGGCCCTGGCGGATCCCTTCAAGGACCGGACTCACCACAGTAGGCAGGTGTTACAGGTGTCCAGGGAACGCTGCGTCTACACACACACAAATTATGTAAATCATGTTAATTAATTATTAATTTAAAAAAACTAATACACGCACTTTATTATTACGCAGAGTATACTGCGCCGACCGCTCGCTCAAATGTAACTGAGGACTCGGCCGCCCTTGAGAGAGATGCTGGCGGTCATATGCCTGGTCATTCGGGCATCTGCCGACGGTTCAAACGGCGCTTGCCAAAACGGGAACCTTGGGTCAGCGACCGATCTGGCTGTTAACAGACCCAAGGCCTCGCTTAGGCTCGCACTGCTTGCTCCGCAAGCAGATGTTGCTGATACCAGGGCAGCTGTGTTCATCGATATATGTCTATCGACACTCGAAATGAACACAGCCGATTCGCAGAATGCAACAAACACATCCGAATTAGGCGGGAATTCTCTCCATCTTCTCCCTTTCAGGTGGGTGTGTATGTGTGTGTGTGGGTGTGTAAATCAGCAAACCGGCGCAGAAGAGTAACGTATATCACCATGTATAAGGTTATGAATAAAGACTACACCAAGCATGGTTCTACGGTTAGACAAAGATGGTAGATTAAGTAACTTAAGTCTACCAATATAGGGGGGGAGTCTTGCATTTACATCCCAATTAAGGCCACGTAAGGCAAAGATTAGAAAGTTCTTTTTTACAGATTCAATGCGGTCCTTATGAACAGAGCATTGAGGACACCAAACTCATGAACCGTACTCGAGGATTGGACGCACGAGTGAGGTATAGAGAGTTTTTGTTAAATAAGGATCGCCAAATTCCTTAGACCATATTTTTATAAAGCCGAGCACGCCCATAGCATTATTGACCATTGAGGATATATGATTACCAAACTTAAGTTTGGGGTCCAATCGGACACCCAGATCATCAACCACGATAATTCTTTCCAAGACACTACCACAAAGACTGTAAGATACCAACTTCGGACTGGCACGTGAGAATGTCATCAGCTTGCATTTGCAGCTGTTCAGGTTCAAAACGTTTGCACTACACCATGAATAAAAGCTATCTACATAGGTCGGCTTGAAGGCGAAAATGACAGCAATCGTCTTTAAATTGATAACAGAGCTCAACATCATCCGCATACATAAGAGTACGTGAGTTACGTATGACCAACGGAAGGTCATTGATGAAAAGCGTAAGGAGGAGGCCTAAGAGACTACCTTGAGAAACACTAGATGTGGAATGAATAGGGTCAGAATGAGTATTTTTAAAGAGGACTATTTGAATTCTGTCAGTCAAATAGCTCATAATCCAACTAAGAAGTCTTGGTAAAAACCCGAATAGGTTAAGTTTTTGTGCAAGAAGGGAATGGTTGACAGAGTCATATGCTTTACTGAAATCAGTGAAGTTTGAAGATTGTCCTGAAAACCCTTTATAACAAAGCATGTCAGCTCCAACAAATTTGTCGTCGTTCAACGACGTTTCATGAATCCGTGTTGAAAAGGAGATATAACGGATCTACAGAAATGTTGCAAGTGAGGGATTACGATATTCTCGAAAAATTTCGGTATATCCGACAATTTAGAGATACCTCTATAGTTGATTGCATCAGACTTACTGCCTTTTTTAAACAAAGGAATTAGAAATGATTCCTTCCAAATGGAAGGAAAAGAGGCAGTTTCTAAGTACAGCGAAAAAAGTTTGAGCAGTGGCTTACTAATTGAGTTGGCACAGTATCGAAGTACGCAAGCTGGAATACCGTCGAGTCCTGGCGAGAATACTGGTTTAACCGAATGAAGATCATTAACCAGTGAACTTTCGTTCAGGAGAGGGGTGAAAATACCATTCGAGCTTGGAATTTTATATGGATAGACAGCAGCAATTTGTGTAGACGGTGAGTAAGTCGTTTGGAAAAATTTTGCAAACATATCGACCATGGCCTGATCTGTGTCTGCATCAACATTTTCAAACGTTAATTTGGAGGGAAATACCGCAGACTTTCGCTTCATGTTAACAAAACTATTGTTAGAGCAACTATATTGGATTCTGAAAAAGTTGAAATCTACAACGAGTTAAATAATTATTTAAACAGTTCGCGTTCAGCACGGTAAAGTTTGACCGAGCAATAGTGCGAAAGAGCAAGAGGATAGTAATTTACTTTATAATTTTAAAATAAACTAGACTTTAAGTTTTTAAGGCGTGACAACTCTATTGTAAACCAAGGAGGCTTACTCGAGCTTGTCGGGTAGAAATACGGAACACATTTTTCTATAAAAGAGTTAAGTGCGTTATAAAATAAATTTAGCGCAACTGACATGTCAGTAGATTAAAGTATTTAACATTGCTGTTTAGATTTGAATTGATATCACTCAACTGTATTTTTAATGATTTATATTAATTTTGCTTGCCCCAGGTGCATAACCATGCCGCAATAAGTACAAATTAACTTGGGCTGCTGAGTAAAATGAGTAGTTAAGTGAGGGTTACTTTTCATACTTTGAGGACTCAAAATTGTGAGTCCCACAAAAGTTTATTTTTATTTTATTTTTAATTTATGAAAAACCCAATGAAGGGTATCTGCTAGTCAGGCTACTCAGGGGATAAGAAAACAGATACGTCTCATAAGCATAATTATAGGGTATATAGGCTCGCTCACAAAACCCACCACCATTTACATACTTAAGATAGGAGCAAGCGAGATAGCAGCGACCGGCCAACCAGTGCAAACAGAACAGCAACAGTAAGCGCACGCAAAGAGCGGCGCTCTCGGCACAAACACACACACATGAGCGCACACTTGAGCGGTTCACTCAACGGCCGGAGAGATCGCGCGCACGCGCATGAGCGCGCTCAGAGAGCGGCGACAACAAGTACGAACGACACAGCAACAGTGAGCGCACTCAAGAGCGGCGCTTCCAACACAGGCATACGCTCATGAGCGGCCCACTCAACAATCAGAGAGGGAACGCACGCACACAGACATTTGCTCCTGAGCACACTGAGAGAGCGAGAGTATGTCACTCAAACGGCAGTGCACGCACCCACGCACTCAAACGTGGAGTGGTACCGGCAAAACAACAACATCAGCTAAACAGCTAAAGAACAACAACAACATCTAAACAACAACAACAGCTAAACAGCTGAACAACAACAACAACAGCAACAACAAGTTGATCTTAAATACAATTTTTATTTTATGAATCTTAAGGCTAGTTTATTATAATAATTAATTATGTTTTCAGCCTCGTTTTTTTGATATCGTCAACTGCAGCATGCACAGGTATCCGGTCCTTCTTTTGCCTCGTTGGAAGACCATGGACATGAAGTTCTATGTCTCCCATGTATAGATATCTTGCATGGCGACTTTTCCGCCAGCTTCAAGTTTGATAGTATTTCTTTGATCTTTTTAAGATCGTGATGGTGAATAATACCATTATAACGATTCAGAAATTCCTTTATTATTACCGAGTTCATGTTGCTTCTGCTAGATTTCTTCTTCTTTATTTGTGTGTGTTTTAAGGGTCTTCTTGAATTCTTCCTTCCTCAAAGTCTTGTTTTAAACTGAGCTTCAGTGTGAACAAATAGGTGACCTTATCTTCATAACATTAGCAGCTTGTCTTCTTTTTTTCATCTCTCTCTTTCTCTTTTCCTCTCTCCCCTGACTGAAGGAAACTTCACCCCCCTAACAGAGAAACTAGTTTTTCTTTCTTGTGTTTCTTTTTTCTTTATTTAATGTTTACATTTGACAAAGGTAGCTTATGTAAGAATTTTAGACATGTAGTTTATATGATGTAATAACTTTTTTAACATCATGTTGTTGAATAACAAAGTAAAAGCAGGCACATATTTCTGTATTATCATAGCAAGATTTACAGAATTCAAAATGTTCTCCAAATTGTGTCTTTATAATATTGAAATTTCCAACTTCCATGAACATGTTCCTTGACTTGATAAGAAATTGCAGATCCGCTTCAGTTAATATATTTCCAAAGTCAGATATTAAAATATTAATTTTATTTTTTAAATTTGAAAATTTTCTTTATATAAACTTATACTAACAACAAGTTTTTTATTCTTAATCAAATTATAAATATAAATATATATGTATGCATATATATATTAATAACAATTGTTTTATTCCTTATCAAATTTTATATGTTTATAACAAATGTTTTTATTCATAATTAAAATTAAAATTAAATTTAAATAAATATGAAATCAAAACAATTTTCTTGTAAATTCTCTTTTTAATTGAAATTTATATTCAAGTCCAGTTCAGCATAAAATAAATTAACTTCTGAGTTCTCTTTTTCTTCTTTATATCTCTTTAATAGAGCTGTTTTCTTTTCAGCATTCTCTATCTCTTCAATTTTCTTATCCCAAACTAAAATATCAATATCATGCAAGGTTATATCTTCCATAGCCTTACGTTTCTGTATCCTATAATGTCCATGGGCCATTGTGTTATGCAAATCTGGTTCTATGACTCCTTTATCGTGGTTGCTATCTAAGACTATTTTTGAAATGCTACTTGTTTTATGCACTTGGTTAACTAACCTAATCAACGACATTGTCCCTCTCTGTTTGTGGTGGCGGCAACTGATATTGTTTCTTCATTCTGGGGGGATCGTTGATTGGGGTGAAAAAACCTGTGGAATCGGAAATCCGACGCGAAAACAAATCGAAAATAATAAGACAATGCGGGGCGCGTGGCGTTCACTTTACTGTGTATTTTTCGGCTATTTTCTTTTGTACATAATAATATATAGCTTAAGCCTAACTTAACATAAGTTGGATAAAAGAGCGCGAGAGCCCGCAAATTTCCATATTATACGCGGCATCTAAAGGAGTTCACTCCTTTTGGCTTCGCTGGTGTGTGTGCCTTGGGTGGTGCCATCTTACTAGTCTGGAAAGGAGGTACAAAATATATATATTATATGTTAAGAAAAGACACTTCTAAACACTTGTATGAGTTATTTTCAACTGTTAATGTAGAAGATTGTACGTCTCTACACTTTGTGAGTTTATTCAGAACTGATCTTAGAACCTAAGGCGGTGTTGTAAGAAACCACGGTGGTGGTTATTTCTCTTACATATCTATTAATATATCTACTTATCAATGCTGCGTGTGTAAGACGCAGCACTGCTGAAGTCTATTAGGTATACATAGGATTGTTTGCGATCCTTTCTTACTAATCGTAAACATGTGTGTACGTGAGGTCATAAAATATTGTGGCCGGTCGTAAACACAGATAAGGGATCGCTGCATGAGACAATATCCTTGATACCTGATAGTCTTGCCGATAGCACAGCAGTGTAGTGTAGTACAGTGTCGTACTGTACAGGGCAGTGCTATTACATGTTCATGCTAGTGCTTGAACATTATATGTGTAAAACTAAATTACATACATTAATTTTGCACGTCTGCTCTTGCGGGCGAGGAGTTCCTCACTGGCTTAATAAGTAAATGTCTGTATATGTGAGCGCAGTTTTCTGTGTCCGTTTTGTAGTTTAATCTATCTTGTGTTGGTGTGTTTATTATGTGTAGCATTTCCAGAGTGTAACGTTTAGCATATGTTGTTCTATAATAAAAAAGGTCGCCAAAACATTTTAAAAAAACCAACGGAAGGCACGCCGTTTGTAGAAACCACACCTAGAATGGGATATGCATACATAAAACAAAACAACAAAAACAACAAAATGGAAATTAACAGGTTTCAAACTGCAACTGAGAAACACACTAAGCTTAAGTTACACATTAAATTTTTATTAAAGTGTAGGAAAGCCCGAATTATCCCCAAATTTATACATAATACAACTAGGTGCAATAATTTATTTTTAGACGACATGTACAACTAACCAGACATACAAAAATCTCTAGTCAGACACATTTACCTTTTTCACATTAAATTATTAAATTTAATAATTAAACATAAGCACAATATCTTAGACAGACATGCAGAACAGCTGAGAGAAAAAAGAACAATATTAGAAAACACCATGAACACAGATGACGCATTGGTATTTTTTGAGAAGGAGATAAACATATTAAACAAGACAATAACAATATTAACAAAACGACACGAGAAGAAATTTAAAAGACTCTAAAAGAAACGGAACAACATCTTACTAAATAACAACAAAACCAAAGATTGGTTTGTAAACAAGACGACGACAAAGTTTCCGCAAGACGTAGAAGCGTTACTTGCCAAAGGCCCGAAATTTGCTCTCCCAATAGAGAAGAGAAATTTTCAACTCTTCAAGTACATCGCGGACGGCGAAGAACTGGTGCAGACACATCAAAACAAAGAGAACCAAGAAACAGCACGCACACATTTCTCTTTACTTGTGAAAGAACACAAATCGAAAATGAGAGAGAACGAAAGAGATCATGCAATAATAAATACAGTGGGACGAACTAGACGATTCTTAAACGAAAATAATAATATAATATATTAATTTTAAACTCTGACAAAGGGAACAAAACAGTGGCAATAGAAAAAGACGAATATAAAAATAAAATTGACATTATTGGGAGATTTCTGCACATACCGAAAACTAAAAACGGACCCCACATCACGATTACAAAAGAAGAACAACGAACTAGTAGAGAAACTCTTCAAGAAAGAGCTTATTTCAAGGACCGAAAGAAATACACTTATCACAAACAACGCAATATCGCCGAGAATTTATGGACTACCGAAAATCCATAAGGAAGGGACACCACTTAGACCAATATGCTCATCTATAGGATCCCCCTCTTACGCCTTATGCAAATACATTGTTTCAATCCTTAACAATTTGACAACGGAATCGAAATTCAACATAAAAAACGCCATGGAATTCAAACACAAGATAAATGGCCAAAACATTAACAAATACGAAACACTAGTCTCTTTCGACGTAGTATCACTGTTCCCTAGCATACCATTAGACTTAACTTTATCAACAATCAAATCAAAATGGACACAAATACAACAACACACTGAGATACCTGAACAAACTTTCCTAGAAATAGTGAAGTTTTGCATCATAGAAAACAGATATTTTAAATATGAAAACACATTCTTCTCACAGTTGAAAGGTATGCCGATGGGTTCCCCAGCTTCACCCGTAATTGCAGACATTGTCATGGAAGAATTATTGACAAACAGTTTGGAAAAATTGAAAACAAAACCACGACTACTAACAAAATATGTTGATGACCTGTTTGCGATTACAAACTCCAACGAAACAGAAAACATACTACTCGAACTAAATTCCTACCATAAAAATATAAAATTCACCAATAAAATAGAAAGAGAACAAAACAATAAACTTCCATATCTGGACTCCATAATTAATATAATAGGGAGAAAATTAAAACTTAAATGGTATAAGAAGCCGATGGCGTCAGGAAGGCTTATTAACTATAACTCAAAACACCCAAGGACGATGATAATAAATACAGCAAGAGGCTGTATAAGACGAATGTTTGACATATCTGACAAAATATATCATAAGGAGATTAAGAACGATATAACAAAAATACTTACAGACAATGACTTTCCAAAAACATTAATCAAAAAACGAATTAAAAAATATCAGGAAATACCAAGAGAAACTACAAACAGACAAGTGAAATCATATAGATCTCTAATCTATACTATATACCAACATTATCGGAACGATTAATGAAAATCAGATTGTTACAATAATACAGAAATACAAATAGCACATAAACCGTTCCACACATTAAAACAATTTTATAGTAATACCAAGTCAAAAATAGATCCACAAGACAAAAACAATGTGATTTATAAAATTCCTTGCAGTGGCAACAATACGGAAACATGCAATGGTGTATACGTAGGAACGACAAAACTAAAATTGAAAACAAGATTAACACAGCACAAATCTGATTTTAAACTACGACATCAAAGTACAACACAAAAAACAGCTCTTATGACCCACTGTGCAAACAACCATCACTCTCCGAATTTTAACGCAACAACAATACTACAACAAGAACAACACTATGCTAAACGTTACACTCTGGAAATGCTACACATAATAAACACACCAACACAAGATAGATTAAACTACAAAACGGACACAGAAAACTGCGCTCACATATACAGACATTTACTTATTAAGCCAGTTAGGAACTCCGCGCCCGCAAGAGCAGACGTGCAAAATTAATGTATGTTATTTAGTTTTGTTCAATTTAGTTTAAAAATGGTTAACAATCCAATTTTATAATTTGTGTTTTAGCCCTGAAGACGGTTACCGAAGAATAACCGAAATATATCGGAAAAGAAAAAGAAATATAAACAAATTGTTTTTATTTTATTTTATTTTGACCTCGAGCCAGCTACCAAGATGAATAATAAAAAAGGTCGCCAAAACATTTTAACATATAACTGATATATATATATAACTTATAAAAACATTTTTAGCTAACTCAAGGTCAATATCGGTTCGATTTCTGCATCATAGCTTATCTAGCCGATATTTTTGCCAAACACAACAAGAACACTTGTCAAAAGACAAGGAGCGGGCTTGAATGTCCACTTTCTTAAAGGAAAGCCAGCTGTCTCAAGAGCTTTGCATAACTCTTCAATGGATACAGTGGAGCGCTTTTTGGAATGCGCGCCAGCAAGGTCTACAAACATGTAGTTGGATATGATGTAGCTGGCGAGAGGAAGATGTGTGCTAACATCCTGGGAAAGCTGTTGAGGAACCCGAATTGCCAAGAATGGAGAACAGCTAACTCCGAAAATAACTGTGTTGAGTTCATAGTCACAAACTTCGCCATTTGGATTCCTAGGATTCGTTGAAATGGCGTGTGACTCGTGTGGACGAGTAGCTGCCGGTACATCTTTGTGATGTCGGCATTGAAAACAAATCGGAAAAATCGCCATTTCAAGATCTGCATAGTCAGATCGGATTGGAGAACGGATCCTGGATGTAGGATATCGTTCAAGCTAATCCCATTGGTGGACGGACTGGGGGCGTTGAAAACAACGCAAACTTCCGTAGTGGTGTTCTCAGGTTTGAAAACAGCATGATGAGGGAGATAAAAATTGTTTCAGTCGTTACTGGGAGAGACAGGAATCATATGGCCTAAATCTAAATACTCCTGAGTAATGGAGTCGTACTGCTCTTTTAAAGGAAAGTTCCTCTTTAAACGACATTCGTTCCTGAGAAACTCAGCGAGTGCGATGGACCTTGAATGTCCTAATTCGAAGGTTTCATGATTTTTGAAAGGAAGTGCAACGACATATCTGTCTTCTTTGGAAGTGGTGCAAAGAAAGTTGTTTTCACACTCTGATTCAGAAACTTTTACCAGCTTGGCTGGTAGATCATCCACAACCGGAAACTTGGTGAGAAGATCATCAAGCCTTTGTTCTGTGCTGATCTTGATCCTCGTTGTAAAGGAGGAAATGGTCGTATGATTCGACTTGGATACTGGTCTAGTGAGCACCCAGCTGAATATGGTCTCTTGACCGAGCAAAGTTCCACAAATTTTGGATACAGAGCCACTCTTCATGATGGATGGAAGAATATCGGCTCCTAGGAGCTCGTCTATCTGAGAGCTCTGGTGTAAATGCGGATCAGCGAGTTGGAGGTTTGGCAGGTCCTTCAAAAGATCCTTGGAAATTGAGTAGGATGGAAGGTTACCTGCCAATTGGGGAAGAACAAAGCCTTCAGTTTTTAGCTGTAATCTGGGAATGATCGGGGAGCCAATCTGGAAGTGGCACAACTTTTGTGGATTGGCTGAGATGGCTTGATTTAAGCCAGCTACTTTAACTTGCACTGCTTGGTAGGAGGGCTGTATGATGTTAAACATCCGTTCGGAAATGAACGTAGCCTCTGATCCTGGATCGATCAGTGCACGTGCCTTATAAGTCATGCCCAAATGAGAGCAGTGCCGAGAAGAACACCTTGTGTGTTCGCCGTGAAGTAATTCTGAATACTAGTCGTTGAAGGAGTGGACTGTATATTCGAATTGGGAGTTGGTGCAGAATCTGCTGAATAGGGCGCAGTAGGAGGGGTGGCACGATGCAGGAGGGTATTGTGGCGACCTGTAATATATGTATAATCGCTTTTCATAAATTAACAGGTTGCATAAGTATGTAGAATTGCAGGTTTGAATACGTGTTGTATTTGATGTTTAAATACAAACAAACAGATATTATGTGTACATGAGGGCTATACATACGTATATATCGTAATATACGTATATACAGTCTTCATACAGACAACAGCAACTGCTAGTGTCTCTTTCTCTAGTCAGCGGGGACCCTGGATGCGGCTAGTTAGCATTCGGTTGGCGTGGTTCGATGACTAGAAAAGGTGTTAAGATAAATAGAGAACAATTTTTAGCTTTACAAAAAAAAAATTTAAGTCCCGTTGCTTTTTCAGATCTATGATACAAGTTATAAATGTACTGACGTCATTCAAATGATGACGAGGCTGCTATAGGTGTTGGTGCAGCCCGCCTTCTTTACCCGCCCTACCATGATTTCCTTTCGGCGACGTTAATAGGAAATCCCTAAGCAAGTCAGCTGATCTGCAAGCTCAGCCCATTTTCATCCAAAGAAACATATGATTGAATTTAGCTAAACATTATAAACATCATTCATTTATTTATAATTATGATAAATAGAGTTAATTGTTTTATCATGATACTATGAGAGAGTGGTGCAATAGTGTTGCAACAATTTATTCTTCTTTCTTTCTATAAAATTCAGATTGTTACTTTCATTTCAAATATTTACTTTGAAATTTAGATATTAACTTTCAATTCAGATATTAAGAGTCTAAATTTTTGTTTCATTTTCAAATATCAAGTTTCAAAAATAGGGCAATAAATTTATAATAGTGCGTTTTCTCTTCATTAGTTTTTACTTTTCTTTTTAGTGTTACGACTTCAGCATTTTCTTTCTTTATTTTAATAGATCTAATGCTAATGTTTGGGCCAGTGAATTGTATAATTAACTTAGCAAAGCATCTCGTGTGCAATACAATTTTCTTCCACTTACCCCTACAAGATATTTTTTTCTATATTTGTATTTCTTTATGCATGATCAGTTAAGCACACTGCATTGGCCTAATGGCCAAAGAAAGTGTTTAAAGAAACTTGATAAAAGTGAAGAAGAAGACAAATTATTCAGCCTATTTTAGAAATTAATTCTAAGAACCTTTTTAGTTTTCTTTTTTCATATATGTATATAATATGAATACTTAGAAATTAAAAACCAAATTTAATTCATTTTAGCACTTATTTTAAAATTAATTTTCAATTTCTAAGTACTCACATTAATTTTTAGCTTTTAATTTTACTTTCTTTGTTTTAGTATATTTTTTAGTAAATTCAATTTAAATTTTTTAATATTCAAGAAAGATGTATGCATGAGTTTAACAATTGGTCGATTAGTGTGTGTGTGATATGTGTGTGTGTAATTTATTATTTTACATGATTTTATGTGTGTGTGTGTCATGTGTGTATTATTTCATAATTAATTTTTTTCCACGATTCACTTTCACTATTCTGCGCCCCAAAGGTGTCGATGAAACTATAGATGATGGATTAAAGATGAGTGGCACCTCCGCCGCCAACAATGTATGTTTTTGTGTACTGGCAGAAATAGCACAATTCTTTTATTTTACCAAGGTATACAACGATTGTTTAACGCAATGCCGCTTGACAGAGAGGTTATGTGTAGGTGTGGCGTGCTTGCACACCTCATGCAAAGTGCAGCGTCACCATACACAAATATATGTAACTGACTAATATTTCAGAATTACAATATTCACCCGATTAATGCGGCAGAGCGCACGAGCCCGACTCAAGTACGTGCTGTCTTGAGCCAGTGGCTGTGTTGAAAATAATTGGAGTGCCGCTAGGGTGCTCCTGAGGGCTATGCAAACAAGTGTTTGGTACTAAAACCAGCCAAAACTCGCTAAATTTCCGTGGATGATGCCTTTCAAAAGTCGAGAATATAAATTTTTCTCACTTTGAAATGTACAATATACAGGCAGGTCACGTTGGCTTGGCGTCAGATGAGAAAAAGAGATGGACCAAGGGCTTAGATATGGCAAAGCTCAACTTTTTCTTTGATCGATATTAATGGTGCGATAGTTTGTTGAGAAAGGGCTAAGCTAGTCCCTAGAGACTTAACCAACACTAACATCGATATCTTAACGAGACACCAGGGATGTACACTAAGACCCTTGCACGTAAAACAGTTATGTTGACTCGTGCAATCTTTAAGGATATGTCCTCTTGCGAAGCAGTTCAGACACAACTTCTGCTGTTTGATAAAATTTGACCTTTTATCAACAGCCATTTGGAGAAAGCGTGGACACAGACGTATAGGATGGTTCTCCTTTGAGCAAAGTTTGCAGGTTTGTGGTTTGCCTACAACCTTTGTCTCAAAGCAGTTGACCTTCCTCGTAGGAGGCTGTTTTCGAGGAGGTTTCGACTAGTCTGTGCGCTTGTGCTAGGTTGCACGTCCTCTACCGCTTCCAATGTGCGATGGCGTTCTGAAAGGAAATCTGACATATCCTTCCACGACGGAATTTCAGCCTCGTTCTGTACGGACTGCTCCCAACGTCAACCTTGGGAGTTTAGATGATCATAGGAAGACTAGAAGGCAATCCCAATTTTCTGTGCTGATTTTGGAGTGGTCTAGAGCCGTTAAGCAACTTTGGATAGTGCTTTGAAGGACTTGGACGGCGGCTCCAGACTCGTGAGAAACTGACGGAAGGTTGAAAAGGATTTTAAGTTGGCTGTTGACTAACAGCCTCTTATTTTCGAACCTGTCCGTCAAGTTCTTCCAAGCAGAAGAGAAACCCTCGTTTGTGAGAGGGGATTTGGACACGATTGCCTTCGCTTCGCCACTGGTCTTTGCATTCAAGTAAAATAATTTCTCGATCTGACTTGTAACGACCGAAGTCCAATAACCTCCCCTGCACACCCTGTCTAAGTTACAGCCGGCTAAGCTCAGGGAAAATGGGCGGGGCTTTGTGTGCAGGTTCGGTTACCGACGTCACGCGAAAACATCGACAGGTTGTAGGACTATTAAAAGGGGGAATGACAAGAAAAGGGAAGGCCAAAATAAGCGGACGGACTACCCCTAATGAACGATCTAGTCGGAGAGCTAGATGTACTGCTCTCCTTCTTCACCCACCCAGCCATGTACCACCGATATCGAAATACCGATATTACCCATATTGCTGTTATGATATCGCCCTTAGCGCCTCAAAAAAAACTAAATTTAGTCCATACTAAGTTTCTTTAATGTCATTTATAAACATACAAATATAGAGCATGCAACTTCATGCTGCATGATAATTTCAAAACAACTCTAGCCTTACTTCCCTAATATTTTATCCTTTTTGATTATTCTCCTTTTTTTTCTTTAATTAACTTCACTAAATTTGATTTTATTTTCTATTTTCTTTTAATTTGGTCTCGCTAGTTTTTTTTGTTCGTATAAGAGGGAGAAGTATATTGCTCAGTGATAGGCAGGCGATAGTTTGAGATAATGTAATCGGCTTATTTTTGTTAATGTTATCGACTCACCCGCGATCCGTTGGGGCCCCGACGAAAACGCTGAGGAAAAATAATAATGACAACAATAACAACACCAAGAATACTCATACTCAAAAAAATCTACCGTCCTTTCACTCAATCCCTGCTTTATTTACGTTTTTATCACTTGTTACGGACTGCTTTTTGTTGGTAGGGCCGCGCCAGCTAGCTCAGCAGCACTTGGGGAGAGGTTTTTCCTCCAGCCCTGCAGTCCGCACCAAAATATCGATACTCTTCGGTATTTACACAAAAGACGCATCACTGACAAAAGGTAAACAAACCAAAATGCACATAAAATACATATTTGACATATTTTAACACATTTTACTTGGTTTACAGGCACAATAACTACTCTACGGGGGACAAACAAACAACAACAACATCCATTGGTGACAGCCAAGTCACCGGGCACCCACCCAACCATGTGATGCTCCTGCTCTGGAGTTTCGGAGCATCACCCAAGTCGGCGAGCCCGTTCCTGGCCAACTAAGGCCGCCCCATCTCCTCTAGAAAAGGTAACCAGTAATTCATTTCTTTTATATGCTATACATTTATTTGATGTATCCTATTCCTAACATTCTTACCTACCCACGTGGACCTAACATGTAAGAAACGAAACTAACGCAAAATCTTAATTAAGAACAATTTAAATATCTAGAATTATGACTAATAGGACATTATTGGGTGTTTTTTCAGGTCATGGATGTGTAGCGATGGACTATGCCGCCATGCAGGAGAGATATATCGTATGCCTGCGGCAGCCTAGATGGACGACTGCGCTGATGTTGCTACAGATGTGGCTGTTGTTGCCGCAGATCTGGCCTGCCGGCCAAAATGATTCGCCAGATTCGCCTGCGATAATGTGCGTCCTGCCCAGGCTCTGGTGGACCGGAAAAATGTACGGCTGCTGGCGTGGCACCAGTCAGCCGTAGTACGGATGCCCTGGCGGATCCCTTCAAGGACCGGACTCACCAGAGTAGGTAGACGTTCAAGCCGAGGGAGAGGTCCAGGAATCGCTGCTTCTGCACACACACAAAAATATATTTTATTAAATAAAAATAATAACTTTAACAAAAAAATCTAACACACGCACTTATTATTTTGCAGTATTTATCTCTGCGCTGAACGCTCGCTCAAATGTAACTGAGGAGTAGTTAGTTAATGTTTGCGTGTTTGTTATAAAATAAATCTTCGTTGACAATTGTTGTGTCCTTCCAGCCGTCCTATCCGGTTAAATGTCCCTGCTCGCAACAGTTCCAGATTTACCCCCTAGAAAACGCTCGTCAGGTGGCTGTCTAGACCGATTTTCTACCAACTCACCAAGAAAAACAGCAAACAAAGCTCTCTGCCACCGTGCGATCACGTGACACCAGTAGCCAGACCGATGGGCTACGTGATCGACGCGGCACTGGCACCCAAAAGCCAAACACAGCTATGTATCATGCTCCAGCACCACAAGTCTGCAGCAAAAGCCAAACGCAGCAATATATTGTGCTCCAGCACCAAAAGTCTGCAGCAAAAACAATGAAGAATGAAGAAACAATGAAGAAAAAAGGCGCGAAAGCGCTAGTGCGCCCTCTGGCCACACGCGGATCACTAAAAGGCAAGAGCGAGGTTAAAAACTGCCAAACAATGATTTGGAAAGCTTGTACTCACATTTGGTCCCGAACACCCACAAAACAGTGTAGCGCTGCACCCTGGGATGCTTTTCAGCGATAACTTTAATCTTTCTTTTTTATTTTTTTAAATTTTACGACGCGTGCTTTTCAGTTTTCAATTAGTGCAAAGAAAATATCGAGCACGATATATGGCCCAGGCAATCGATATATCCCCTCTCCACTTCCCAACACTGATCGTTCGGGTCGGCTGATTTTGAGTTGCCAGACCGGTCGATTATCGGTGCGACTCTGGGTGTGGTGAAAACCGTGGTTCGAATTCAAATTTAAATTTGAATTCCTGCGTTTCGAAACAGTTGTGAAATTTGTAAGCAGATTGCTCACTAAATAACAATATGGCAATAAATTTATAATAGTGCGTTTTTCCTCTTCATTAGTTTTTACTTTTCTTTTTAGTGTTACGACTTCAGCATTTTCTTTCTTTATTTTAATAGATCTAATGCTAATGTTTGGGCCAGTGAATTGTATAATTAACTTAGCAAAGCATCTCGTGTGCAATACAATTTTCTTCCATTTACCCCTACAAGATATTTTTTTCTATATTTGTATTTCTTTATGCATGATCAGTTAAGCACACTGCATTGGCCTAATGGCCAAAGAAAGTGTTTAAAGAAACTTGATAAAAGTGAAGAAGAAGACAAATTATTCAGCCTATTTTAGAAATTAATTCTAAGAACCTTTTTAGTTTTCTTTTTTCATATATGTATATAATATGAATACTTAGAAATTAAAAACCAAATTTAATTCATTTTAGCACTTATTTTAAAATTAATTTTCAATTTCTAAGTACTCACATTAATTTTTAGCTTTTAATTTTACTTTCTTTGTTTTAGTATATTTTTTAGTAAATTCAATTTAAATTTTTTAATATTCAAGAAAGATGTATGCATGAGTTTAACAATTGGTCGATTAGTGTGTGTGTGATATGTGTGTGTGTAATTTATTATTTTACATGATTTTATGTGTGTGTGTGTCATGTGTGTATTATTTCATAATTAATTTTTTTCCACGATTCACTTTCACTATTCTGCGCCCCAAAGGTGTCGATGAAACTATAGATGATGGATTAAAGATGAGTGGCACCTCCGCCGCCAACAATGTATGTTTTTGTGTACTGGCAGAAATAGCACAATTCTTTTATTCCACCAAGGTATACAACGATTGTTTAACGCAATGCCGCTTGACAGAGAGGTTATGTGTAGGTGTGGCGTGCTTGCACACCTCCATGCAAAGTGCAGCGTCACCATACACAAATATATGTAACTGACTAATATTTCAGAATTACAATATTCACCCGATTAATGCGGCAGAGCGCACGAGCCCGACTCAAGTACGTGCTGTCTTGAGCCAGTGGCTGTGTTGAAAATAATTGGAGTGCCGCTAGGGTGCTCCTGAGGGCTATGCAAACAAGTGTTTGGTACTAAAACCAGCCAAAACTCGCTAAATTTCCGTGGATGATGCCTTTCAAAAGTCGAGAATATAAATTTTTCTCACTTTGAAATGTACAATATACAGGCAGGTCACGTTGGCTTGGCGTCAGATGAGAAAAAGAGATGGACCAAGGGCTTAGATATGGCAAAGCTCAACTTTTTTCTTTGATCGATATTAATGGTGCGATAGTTTGTTGAGAAAGGGCTAAGCTAGTCCCTAGAGACTTAACCAACACTAACATCGATATCTTAACGAGACACCAGGGATGTACACTAAGACCCTTGCACGTAAAACAGTTATGTTGACTCGTGCAATCTTTAGGATATGTCCTCTTGCGAAGCAGTTCAGACACAACTTCTGCTGTTTGATAAAATTTGACCTTTTATCAACAGCCATTTGGAGAAAGCGTGGACACAGACGTATAGGATGGTTCTCCTTTGAGCAAAGTTTGCAGGTTTGTGGTTTGCCTACAACCTTTGTCTCAAAGCAGTTGACCTTCCTCGTAGGAGGCTGTTTTCGAGGAGGTTTCGACTAGTCTGTGCGCTTGTGCTAGGTTGCACGTCCTCTACCGCTTCCAATGTGCGATGGCGTTCTGAAAGGAAATCTGACATATCCTTCCACGACGGAATTTCAGCCTCGTTCTGTACGGACTGCTCCCAACGTCAACCTTGGGAGTTTAGATGATCATAGGAAGACTAGAAGGCAATCCCAATTTTCTGTGCTGATTTTGGAGTGGTCTAGAGCCGTTAAGCAACTTTGGATAGTGCTTTGAAGGACTTGGACGGCGGCTCCAGACTCGTGAGAAACTGACGGAAGGTTGAAAAGGATTTTAAGTTGGCTGTTGACTAACAGCCTCTTATTTTCGAACCTGTCCGTCAAGTTCTTCCAAGCAGAAGAGAAACCCTCGTTTGTGAGAGGGGATTTGGACACGATTGCCTTCGCTTCGCCACTGGTCTTTGCATTCAAGTAAAATAATTTCTCGATCTGACTTGTAACGACCGAAGTCCAATAACCTCCCCTGCACACCCTGTCTAAGTTACAGCCGGCTAAGCTCAGGGAAAATGGGCGGGGCTTTGTGTGCAGGTTCGGTTACCGACGTCACGCGAAAACATCGACAGGTTGTAGGACTATTAAAAGGGGGAATGACAAGAAAAGGGAAGGCCAAAATAAGCGGACGGACTACCCCTAATGAACGATCTAGTCGGAGAGCTAGATGTACTGCTCTCCTTCTTCACCCACCCAGCCATGTACCACCGATATCGAAATACCGATATTACCCATATTGCTGTTATGATATCGCCCTTAGCGCCTCAAAAAAACTAAATTTAGTCCATACTAAGTTTCTTTAATGTCATTTATAAACATACAAATATAGAGCATGCAACTTCATGCTGCATGATAATTTCAAAACAACTCTAGCCTTACTTCCCTAATATTTTATCCTTTTTTGATTATTCTCCTTTTTTTTCTTTAATTAACTTCACTAAATTTGATTTTATTTTCTATTTTCTTTTAATTTGGTCTCGCTAGTTTTTTTTGTTCGTATAAGAGGGAGAAGTATATTGCTCAGTGATAGGCAGGCGATAGTTTGAGATAATGTAATCGGCTTATTTTTGTTAATGTTATCGACTCACCCGCGATCCGTTGGGGCCCCGACGAAAACGCTGAGGAAAAATAATAATGACAACAATAACAACACCAAGAATACTCATACTCAAAAAAATCTACCGTCCTTTCACTCAATCCCTGCTTTATTTACGTTTTTATCACTTGTTACGGACTGCTTTTTGTTGGTAGGGCCGCGCCAGCTAGCTCAGCAGCACTTGGGGAGAGGTTTTTCCTCCAGCCCTGCAGTCCGCACCAAAATATCGATACTCTTCGGTATTTACACAAAAGACGCATCACTGACAAAAGGTAAACAAACCAAAATGCACATAAAATACATATTTGACATATTTTAACACATTTTACTTGGTTTACAGGCACAATAACTACTCTACGGGGGACAAACAAACAACAACAACATCCATTGGTGACAGCCAAGTCACCGGGCACCCACCCAACCATGTGATGCTCCTGCTCTGGAGTTTCGGGCATCACCCAAGTCGGCGAGCCCGTTCCTGGCCAACTAAGGCCGCCCCATCTCCTCTAGAAAAGGTAACCAGTAATTCATTTCTTTTATATGCTATACATTTATTTGATGTATCCTATTCCTAACATTCTTACCTACCCACGTGGACCTAACATGTAAGAAACGAAACTAACGCAAAATCTTAATTAAGAACAATTTAAATATCTAGAATTATGACTAATAGGACATTATTGGGTGTTTTTCAGGTCATGGATGTGTAGCGATGGACTATGCCGCCATGCAGGAGAGATATATCGTATGCCTGCGGCAGCCTAGATGGACGACTGCGCTGATGTTGCTACAGATGTGGCTGTTGTTGCCGCAGATCTGGCCTGCCGGCCAAAATGATTCGCCAGATTCGCCTGCGATAATGTGCGTCCTGCCCAGGCTCTGGTGGACCGGAAAAATGTACGGCTGCTGGCGTGGCACCAGTCAGCCGTAGTACGGATGCCCTGGCGGATCCCTTCAAGGACCGGACTCACCAGAGTAGGTAGACGTTCAAGCCGAGGGAGAGGTCCAGGAATCGCTGCTTCTGCACACACACAAAAATATATTTTATTAAATAAAAATAATAACTTTAACAAAAAAATCTAACACACGCACTTATTATTTTGCAGTATTTATCTCTGCGCTGAACGCTCGCTCAAATGTAACTGAGGAGTAGTTAGTTAATGTTTGCGTGTTTGTTATAAAATAAATCTTCGTTGACAATTGTTGTGTCCTTCCAGCCGTCCTATCCGGTTAAATGTCCCTGCTCGCAACAGTTCCAGATTTACCCCTAGAAAACGCTCGTCAGGTGGCTGTCTAGACCGATTTTCTACCAACTCACCAAGAAAAACAGCAAACAAAGCTCTCTGCCACCGTGCGATCACGTGACACCAGTAGCCAGACCGATGGGCTACGTGATCGACGCGGCACTGGCACCCAAAAGCCAAACACAGCTATGTATCATGCTCCAGCACCACAAGTCTGCAGCAAAAGCCAAACGCAGCAATATATTGTGCTCCAGCACCAAAAGTCTGCAGCAAAAACAATGAAGAATGAAGAAACAATGAAGAAAAAAGGCGCGAAAGCGCTAGTGCGCCTCTGGCCACACGCGGATCACTAAAAGGCAAGAGCGAGGTTAAAAACTGCCAAACAATGATTTGGAAAGCTTGTACTCACATTTGGTCCCGAACACCCACAAAACAGTGTAGCGCTGCACCCTGGGATGCTTTTCAGCGATAACTTTAATCTTTCTTTTTTATTTTTTTTAAATTTTACGACGCGTGCTTTTCAGTTTTCAATTAGTGCAAAGAAAAATATCGAGCACGATATATGGCCCAGGCAATCGATATATCCCCTCTCCACTTCCCAACACTGATCGTTCGGGTCGGCTGATTTTGAGTTGCCAGACCGGTCGATTATCGGTGCGACTCTGGGTGTGGTGAAAACCGTGGTTCGAATTCAAATTTAAATTTGAATTCCTGCGTTTCGAAACAGTTGTGAAATTTGTAAGCAGATTGCTCACTAAATAACAATATGGCAATAAATTTATAATAGTGCGTTTTCTCTTCATTAGTTTTTACTTTTCTTTTTAGTGTTACGACTTCAGCATTTTCTTTCTTTATTTTAATAGATCTAATGCTAATGTTTGGGCCAGTGAATTGTATAATTAACTTAGCAAAGCATCTCGTGTGCAATACAATTTTCTTCCACTTACCCCTACAAGATATTTTTTTCTATATTTGTATTTCTTTATGCATGATCAGTTAAGCACACTGCATTGGCCTAATGGCCAAAGAAAGTGTTTAAAGAAACTTGATAAAAGTGAAGAAGAAGACAAATTATTCAGCCTATTTTAGAAATTAATTCTAAGAACCTTTTTAGTTTTCTTTTTTTCATATATGTATATAATATGAATACTTAGAAATTAAAAACCAAATTTAATTCATTTTAGCACTTATTTTAAAATTAATTTTCAATTTCTAAGTACTCACATTAATTTTTAGCTTTTAATTTTACTTTCTTTGTTTTAGTATATTTTTTTAGTAAATTCAATTTAAATTTTTTTAATATTCAAGAAAGATGTATGCATGAGTTTAACAATTGGTCGATTAGTGTGTGTGTGATATGTGTGTGTGTAATTTATTATTTTACATGATTTTATGTGTGTGTGTGTCATGTGTGTATTATTTCATAATTAATTTTTTTTCCACGATTCACTTTCACTATTCTGCGCCCCAAAGGTGTCGATGAAACTATAGATGATGGATTAAAGATGAGTGGCACCTCCGCCGCCAACAATGTATGTTTTTGTGTACTGGCAGAAATAGCACAATTCTTTTATTCCACCAAGGTATACAACGATTGTTTAACGCAATGCCGCTTGACAGAGAGGTTATGTGTAGGTGTGGCGTGCTTGCACACCTCATGCAAAGTGCAGCGTCACCATACACAAATATATGTAACTGACTAATATTTCAGAATTACAATATTCACCCGATTAATGCGGCAGAGCGCACGAGCCCGACTCAAGTACGTGCTGTCTTGAGCCAGTGGCTGTGTTGAAAATAATTGGAGTGCCGCTAGGGTGCTCCTGAGGGCTATGCAAACAAGTGTTTGGTACTAAAACCAGCCAAAACTCGCTAAATTTCCGTGGATGATGCCTTTCAAAAGTCGAGAATATAAATTTTTCTCACTTTGAAATGTACAATATACAGGCAGGTCACGTTGGCTTGGCGTCAGATGAGAAAAAGAGATGGACCAAGGGCTTAGATATGGCAAAGCTCAACTTTTTCTTTGATCGATATTAATGGTGCGATAGTTTGTTGAGAAAGGGCTAAGCTAGTCCCTAGAGACTTAACCAACACTAACATCGATATCTTAACGAGACACCAGGGATGTACACTAAGACCCTTGCACGTAAAACAGTTATGTTGACTCGTGCAATCTTTAAGGATATGTCCTCTTGCGAAGCAGTTCAGACACAACTTCTGCTGTTTGATAAAATTTGACCTTTTATCAACAGCCATTTGGAGAAAGCGTGGACACAGACGTATAGGATGGTTCTCCTTTGAGCAAAGTTTGCAGGTTTGTGGTTTGCCTACAACCTTTGTCTCAAAGCAGTTGACCTTCCTCGTAGGAGGCTGTTTTCGAGGAGGTTTCGACTAGTCTGTGCGCTTGTGCTAGGTTGCACGTCCTCTACCGCTTCCAATGTGCGATGGCGTTCTGAAAGGAAATCTGACATATCCTTCCACGACGGAATTTCAGCCTCGTTCTGTACGGACTGCTCCCAACGTCAACCTTGGGAGTTTAGATGATCATAGGAAGACTAGAAGGCAATCCCAATTTTCTGTGCTGATTTTGGAGTGGTCTAGAGCCGTTAAGCAACTTTGGATAGTGCTTTGAAGGACTTGGACGGCGGCTCCAGACTCGTGAGAAACTGACGGAAGGTTGAAAAGGATTTTAAGTTGGCTGTTGACTAACAGCCTCTTATTTTCGAACCTGTCCGTCAAGTTCTTCCAAGCAGAAGAGAAACCCTCGTTTGTGAGAGGGGATTTGGACACGATTGCCTTCGCTTCGCCACTGGTCTTTGCATTCAAGTAAAATAATTTCTCGATCTGACTTGTAACGACCGAAGTCCAATAACCTCCCCTGCACACCCTGTCTAAGTTACAGCCGGCTAAGCTCAGGGAAAATGGGCGGGGCTTTGTGTGCAGGTTCGGTTACCGACGTCACGCGAAAACATCGACAGGTTGTAGGACTATTAAAAGGGGGAATGACAAGAAAAGGGAAGGCCAAAATAAGCGGACGGACTACCCCTAATGAACGATCTAGTCGGAGAGCTAGATGTACTGCTCTCCTTCTTCACCCACCCAGCCATGTACCACCGATATCGAAATACCGATATTACCCATATTGCTGTTATGATATCGCCCTTAGCGCCTCAAAAAAACTAAATTTAGTCCATACTAAGTTTATTTAATGTCATTTATAAACATACAAATATAGAGCATGCAACTTCATGCTGCATGATAATTTCAAAACAACTCTAGCCTTACTTCCCTAATATTTTATCCTTTTTGATTATTCTCCTTTTTTTTCTTTAATTAACTTCACTAAATTTGATTTTATTTTCTATTTTCTTTTAATTTGGTCTCGCTAGTTTTTTTTGTTCGTATAAGAGGGAGAAGTATATTGCTCAGTGATAGGCAGGCGATAGTTTGAGATAATGTAATCGGCTTATTTTTGTTAATGTTATCGACTCACCCGCGATCCGTTGGGGCCCCGACGAAAACGCTGAGGAAAAATAATAATGACAACAATAACAACACCAAGAATACTCATACTCAAAAAAATCTACCGTCCTTTCACTCAATCCCTGCTTTATTTACGTTTTTATCACTTGTTACGGACTGCTTTTTGTTGGTAGGGCCGCGCCAGCTAGCTCAGCAGCACTTGGGGAGAGGTTTTTCCTCCAGCCCTGCAGTCCGCACCAAAATATCGATACTCTTCGGTATTTACACAAAAGACGCATCACTGACAAAAGGTAAACAAACCAAAATGCACATAAAATACATATTTGACATATTTTAACACATTTTACTTGGTTTACAGGCACAATAACTACTCTACGGGGGACAAACAAACAACAACAACATCCATTGGTGACAGCCAAGTCACCGGGCACCCACCCAACCATGTGATGCTCCTGCTCTGGAGTTTCGGAGCATCACCCAAGTCGGCGAGCCCGTTCCTGGCCAACTAAGGCCGCCCCATCTCCTCTAGAAAAGGTAACCAGTAATTCATTTCTTTTATATGCTATACATTTATTTGATGTATCCTATTCCTAACATTCTTACCTACCCACGTGGACCTAACATGTAAGAAACGAAACTAACGCAAAATCTTAATTAAGAACAATTTAAATATCTAGAATTATGACTAATAGGACATTATTGGGTGTTTTTCAGGTCATGGATGTGTAGCGATGGACTATGCCGCCATGCAGGAGAGATATATCGTATGCCTGCGGCAGCCTAGATGGACGACTGCGCTGATGTTGCTACAGATGTGGCTGTTGTTGCCGCAGATCTGGCCTGCCGGCCAAAATGATTCGCCAGATTCGCCTGCGATAATGTGCGTCCTGCCCAGGCTCTGGTGGACCGGAAAAATGTACGGCTGCTGGCGTGGCACCAGTCAGCCGTAGTACGGATGCCCTGGCGGATCCCTTCAAGGACCGGACTCACCAGAGTAGGTAGACGTTCAAGCCGAGGGAGAGGTCCAGGAATCGCTGCTTCTGCACACACACAAAAATATATTTTATTAAATAAAAATAATAACTTTAACAAAAAAATCTAACACACGCACTTATTATTTTGCAGTATTTATCTCTGCGCTGAACGCTCGCTCAAATGTAACTGAGGAGTAGTTAGTTAATGTTTGCGTGTTTGTTATAAAATAAATCTTCGTTGACAATTGTTGTGTCCTTCCAGCCGTCCTATCCGGTTAAATGTCCCTGCTCGCAACAGTTCCAGATTTACCCCTAGAAAACGCTCGTCAGGTGGCTGTCTAGACCGATTTTCTACCAACTCACCAAGAAAAACAGCAAACAAAGCTCTCTGCCACCGTGCGATCACGTGACACCAGTAGCCAGACCGATGGGCTACGTGATCGACGCGGCACTGGCACCCAAAAGCCAAACACAGCTATGTATCATGCTCCAGCACCACAAGTCTGCAGCAAAAGCCAAACGCAGCAATATATTGTGCTCCAGCACCAAAAGTCTGCAGCAAAAACAATGAAGAATGAAGAAACAATGAAGAAAAAAGGCGCGAAAGCGCTAGTGCGCCTCTGGCCACACGCGGATCACTAAAAGGCAAGAGCGAGGTTAAAAACTGCCAAACAATGATTTGGAAAGCTTGTACTCACATTTGGTCCCGAACACCCACAAAACAGGGTAGCCTTACACGCTGGGATGCTTTTCAGCGATAACTTTAATCTTTCTTTTTTATTTATTCAGTTTTCAATTAGTGAAAAGAAAAATATCGAGCACGATAGGTGGCCCAGGCAATCGATATATCCCCTCTCCACTTCCCAACACTGATCGTTCGGGTCGGCTGATTTTGAGTTGCCAGACCGGTCGATTATCGGTGCGACTCTGGGTGTGGTGAAAACCGTGGTTCGAATTCAAATTTAAATTTGAATTCCTGCGTTTCGAAACAGTTGTGAAATTTGTAAGCAGATTGCTCACTAAATAACAATATGGCAATAAATTTATAATAGTGCGTTTTCTCTTCATTAGTTTTTACTTTTCTTTTTAGTGTTACGACTTCAGCATTTTCTTTCTTTATTTTAATAGATCTAATGCTAATGTTTGGGCCAGTGAATTGTATAATTAACTTAGCAAAGCATCTCGTGTGCAATACAATTTTCTTCCACTTACCCCTACAAGATATTTTTTCTATATTTGTATTTCTTTATGCATGATCAGTTAAGCACACTGCATTGGCCTAATGGCCAAAGAAAGTGTTTAAAGAAACTTGATAAAAGTGAAGAAGAAGACAAATTATTCAGCCTATTTTAGAAATTAATTCTAAGAACCTTTTTAGTTTTCTTTTTTTCATATATGTATATAATATGAATACTTAGAAATTAAAAACCAAATTTAATTCATTTTAGCACTTATTTTAAAATTAATTTTCAATTTCTAAGTACTCACATTAATTTTTAGCTTTTAATTTTACTTTCTTTGTTTTAGTATATTTTTTAGTAAATTCAATTTAAATTTTTTAATATTCAAGAAAGATGTATGCATGAGTTTAACAATTGGTCGATTAGTGTGTGTGTGATATGTGTGTGTGTAATTTATTATTTTACATGATTTTATGTGTGTGTGTGTCATGTGTGTATTATTTCATAATTAATTTTTTTCCACGATTCACTTTCACTATTCTGCGCCCCAAAGGTGTCGATGAAACTATAGATGATGGATTAAAGATGAGTGGCACCTCCGCCGCCAACAATGTATGTTTTTGTGTACTGGCAGAAATAGCACAATTCTTTTATTCCACCAAGGTATACAACGATTGTTTAACGCAATGCCGCTTGACAGAGAGGTTATGTGTAGGTGTGGCGTGCTTGCACACCTCATGCAAAGTGCAGCGTCACCATACACAAATATATGTAACTGACTAATATTTCAGAATTACAATATTCACCCGATTAATGCGGCAGAGCGCACGAGCCCGACTCAAGTACGTGCTGTCTTGAGCCAGTGGCTGTGTTGAAAATAATTGGAGTGCCGCTAGGGTGCTCCTGAGGGCTATGCAAACAAGTGTTTGGTACTAAAACCAGCCAAAACTCGCTAAATTTCCGTGGATGATGCCTTTCAAAAAGTCGAGAATATAAATTTTTCTCACTTTGAAATGTACAATATACAGGCAGGTCACGTTGGCTTGGCGTCAGATGAGAAAAAGAGATGGACCAAGGGCTTAGATATGGCAAAGCTCAACTTTTTCTTTGATCGATATTAATGGTGCGATAGTTTGTTGAGAAAGGGCTAAGCTAGTCCCTAGAGACTTAACCAACACTAACATCGATATCTTAACGAGACACCAGGGATGTACACTAAGACCCTTGCACGTAAAACAGTTATGTTGACTCGTGCAATCTTTAAGGATATGTCCTCTTGCGAAGCAGTTCAGACACAACTTCTGCTGTTTGATAAAATTTGACCTTTTATCAACAGCCATTTGGAGAAAGCGTGGACACAGACGTATAGGATGGTTCTCCTTTGAGCAAAGTTTGCAGGTTTGTGGTTTGCCTACAACCTTTGTCTCAAAGCAGTTGACCTTCCTCGTAGGAGGCTGTTTTCGAGGAGGTTTCGACTAGTCTGTGCGCTTGTGCTAGGTTGCACGTCCTCTACCGCTTCCAATGTGCGATGGCGTTCTGAAAGGAAATTTGACATTTCCTTCCACGACGAAATTTCAGCCTTGTTTTGTACTGACTGCTCCCAAAGTGACAACGTCAACCTTGGGAGTTTAGACGAGCATAGGAAGACTAGAAGGCAATCCCAGTTCTCTGTGCTGATTTTGAAGTGGTCTAGAGCCGTTAAGCAACTTTGGATAGTGCTTTGAAGGACTTGGACGGCGGCTCCAGACTCGTGAGAAACTGACGGAAGGTTGAAAAGGATTTTAAGTTGGCTGTTGACTAACAGCCTCTTATTTTCGAACCTGTCCGTCAAGTTCTTCCAAGCAGACGAGAAACTCTCATTCTTGAGAGGGGATTCGGATACGATTGCCTTCGCTTCGCCACTGGTCTTTGCATTTAAATGGAATAATTACTCGACCTGACTTAAAACGGGATCGGAAATGTAGACCGCTGTGAAGAGATCACGGAAAGTTGGCCATTTAAGGTAATCACCGCTGAAAACTTCAGCATCGAAAGGTGGTGACCGGTAGCTTCGTGGGTGGAAGGCTACTTGTGCTGCTGCAGGTGCTGGAGTGGGAGCCGTTGCGGTCTCTATACTCTCATTTAACTGAGAGGCAATTTCCTCGTATATGGAGTAGCAGTGGTCATACCGGATTTGCATGACGATCTTGTCCTCAGCATTCGTCTCCGTATGAGACAATGCGTTGGAACAGAGCTCATACTTGAGTTCTACGGCAGTCCATATGGAGCGAAGCTGCTCAAGACGCACTCTGTGAGTGTGAAGTGAGGCTGTAGGAGAATTTTGAATCCTAGCTTCGAACTGCGTGAGCTTATCAGAAGCGTTAATGAACTCTTGGAGTGCCATTTTTATTGCCAGTGAGATCTGATGACCAACTGAACGAGTAATTGGAGGAGTGTGCACCGAAATTTTTGGCACCTGACTAACCTTGGATGTGGCCAGAGTTAAAACTTTCCGCAATGTGGCGGGAGAAGGTGTTCTACCAAGAAATGAACTTGGAAGAGAGCTGGAGCGTCTGTGCTTAGTCGTGGATACAACAAGGTGTTTCTTGGTGTCTTTACTATCAATTGGCATAACAGGCTTTCAAAAAAGCGAGAAAAATTCAATTGATGGTGACGGAGCCAGAAACGTAAATGAGAAGAGCGTAGAAAATTGGACGAGCAGAATTTTCTTGTTTTAACAGTAAACAAGAATATTAAACAAATCGATCGGAAACTTTATCGAATCTGGTTGAGCGTGGAATATGTTGGTATATTACAAGGCAACACTTTTTGGAAAAACGTTGCAAAAAATAATATAAAATATATATTTTATGTTTACGTCGAAACGTAGCCGCCGAGAAGTAGGCAGCATTTTGGCGTAAACAGTGCGAGAAGTCACCAAGGGCTCTCGTACTCTTTTATCCAGATTATGTTAAGTTAGGCTTAAGCAAAATATGTAACATGTACATAGAATCAGTTGAAAATTATAAGTGAAGTAAATACCACGCGCCCCGAGTTGTTTCTCTATTTTCGAATTGTTTTCGCGTCGGTTTTCGTTTCACAGCAATTTTCACCCCCATCTACGATCCCCCCAAGAAGGAAGATCTCATTGCCGCCACCACAAACATTTTATAAGTATCGTTATATTCTATCGAGTAATAATAATTATCGAGACAATTATTATACTCAGCGTGAAAAAGACGCAATATAATTTATTTACAAATAATAAATTATATTGTATTATTTACAAATAATAAATTATATTGTATTATTTACAAATAATAAATTATATTGTGAAAAACAAATAAAAAATTATTTATTATTAGGATATATTTTCTCAGACGGAGGAAAATATATTCGATAATTTTTTGCAATGTTGTAGCGATTTGTAATACCACAACACAGTGCACAATGAGACGATAAATAAAAAATAAGTGACTTTAAAAGTCACGTTTGCCCACTAAGTGATATTTTGATATTTGAGCTAGTGCAGCCCTGGAACGATTAACACTGAGTGAATAGAAAAAAGTGGCGGTCGGTCGATTGTGATCGAACTGCGATCACTAAGGCAAACTGCGATCACTAAGGTTGACAAATGTAAACAAAGAAATTATAAAATATTTCTTTGTATTAAATTAAGTTGAGCAATAAGTTAAATGTTTGTAAATAAGAATATGTGTGTTAACTTAAATTAAAATTAAATTTTAAATTAAGAATATATGTGTTAATATAAGTATTTGTGTGTGTTGTGCCGGTGCAGCCAAAATATTGCTGCCGGTCAAAGTGTTATTGGTATATGTCGTCGTGCGTCACATGGAGTTGCCTTAAACGGCTACCCCACGCATTGGTTCCCGAAAGAAAGGGCAGACTAATCCGTGGTAGTAGAACACGTTTTATTCTGGAAGAATTCAATGTTTCACAATTGCAACTAACTTAACTTATTAGCTCACCGCAGTGTGTCCTCCAACTCTTACACGACGAATGACAAAGCTAAATTTTCCCGGCAATTTACAATGGCGAAAAACAATGTGCCCAGACACATATGGGCTTACAAATCCTTCCACATTTCGGACTTCTCAAAAATACTAACTAGCCTATCGATAACAATATTCGATCCGCGACATCCCCGACCCCGTGAAGAACCGCTTCACTCAAATCCAAAACTGCAAGTTTAGAGACGGGTCGCATCATTGTCCTAGATAGGCCGTTGTCGTTCACGCGCACCTTAGCGCGTCTGACGACTCCATCAGCTCCGCTGTAGATCTCCTCCACGATGCCCTTGCGCCACTCTCGTCGGGCCAAGGCAGGATCGCAGACGAAGACCATATCACCCTGGTGGATGGGCTCCGTTCGGCGGCACCACTTCTCGCGGCGCACAAGCGTAGGCAGGTACTCCATGACCCACCTCCTCCAGAAACAGTCTCGTAGCAGGCGAGCGATCCTTCACTGCTTCCTCGTAGAACCCTCCTTGGGCAGCTCCGCATCCAATCCAGGCGTATCCGGCAGATTGGCTACTCCCTTGAGTAGATCGTTTGGCGTCAACGGCGCCTCCTGGTCCGCATCCACAGGCAAGTGGGTGAGCGGACGCGAGTTTACAATATTCTCCGCCTCAATCAGGAAACTCTCCAATACATGGTCCCTCGGCGCAACTTCCTTCAGGGTATGACGCAGTACTCTCTTGACGCACTGCACCATGCGCTCCCAAACTCCGCCCTCAGACGGGTTCGCTGGACAATTAAAAACCCATTCAATGCTTCTGCTTGACAACTCACTCTGAAGCTTCTCCATCTCGAATACGTCACCAAAGCGCCTGGCTTCCCTGTCAGCTCCCACGAAGTTCTTGCCGTTGTCGCTGCGCAGTCTATATACTGGCCCTCTACGGCAGACGAAGTTCCTGATCGCAATTACGCAGGAATCCGTCGACAGGTCATGCGCCAGCTCCAGGTGAATCGCCCTTGTCGTCAAACACGTAAACAAGGCGACCCAACGCTTCTCCTTGTGACGGGACACAGTCACCAGTAGTGGCCCAAAGTAGTCCAGTCTTGTGTATTTGAATGGCCATCCACCCGCATCCAGTCTGTCTTCCGGATGGGGTCCCATTATCGGCGGCATCGGCCGCGCTCGCTGCAACTTGCACTCGTTGCACGATGAGATGACTCTCCGCATCACACGCCTCATCTTTGTGACCCAGAACTTTGTCCGGATCTCCGCAATCGTAGCATCCACATTTTGATGCTTCATCCTGGCGTGGAAGTCTCTCACAATCAGCTCTGTCAGACTGTGTCTGTGTGACAGTAATACGGGCCTCCTCGCACTGTACGGCATGCACAGTGCGGCATCAATTCTGCCGTAAGCTCGCAGAATCCCGTCCTCGTCTAGGTAGGGCACCAACCCTCGAATGTCGCTCGATCTAGCGACGTCCTGTCCAGTTTCCGCCGACCTCATCTCGTCGGGGAACGACTCCAATTGTGCCTGTCTGACCAACAGGTTCTCCGCGGCCTTACATTCTGCTGCAGTAAGGCCGTATTCCTCGAGCTCGCTTCGCTGTTTGCGGCACCAGCGCGCAAACCGTAGGACCCAGGCTGTGGTCCTCACCAGGCGACTGAAGCTCGAGAATCTCTGAAACGGAATAACAAAATCGTCTGCCGCAACTAATGCAAACTCACTGGGCATCTCTTCTTCATCAGGGGCATCTGGAACACGCTCAGTTCTTCCTCAGGCCCCGGCCAGCTGGCTGCTGGCTGCCTCAAAAATGCAGGTCCTCTTAGCCACCTTGATTCCTGGCTAAGGTCGACTCCTTTCTGCGACCGCGTCGCATCATCAGCCGCATTGTCGGCTGTAGGCACCCATCTCCATTGGGAAACCTTCGACGACTCCAAAATCTCCGTCACTCGGTTGCCAACAAACTGCTTATACCGGC
>JAEIFQ010001140.1:0-18750 GCA_018904025.1 Zaprionus vittiger | reverse complement strand
GGGCGTGAGTTCCTTGAAAAGTATCCAAATAAATCGCTGTTGTAGCGATAAGCACTGGTCACAGTCGCGGTTTTTAAATAAGAACGCGAATTGTTCGTATAATAAGTTTCGTTTTATTTGTTTTAAAATTATTTCAAACGAACTTCACTAAGTAGTCGGTCGTACGTAGAGAGAAGAATATATATATATATATAAAAAAACAGCTGCAGACCAGCTGTGGTACAAGATGGAATTTAGAACAAAAACTGTATGTTGATGGACCTTTTGAAACAAATTTCTCATGGTTCTGCGTCATTTACATCTCGTCTGAACATACCGGCCCCCTTGCAATATATTGCAAAGGTCGGCTTACAGGAAGGTGGCAACAATGAGATGACAATACAATTTTGTTCTGACGAGCTCGTACTAAATATTACACACGCCTGTGAGGACCCATCCGAATGTGGTGTCCTGTGCTACTGGGGTCCCCCCGGTGTGAGGGAGGAGTCCTGGAAGAAGGATGTGAGGATACACATCTGACCCCAGTACCACTTTGATGGGTGCTGGCATGTGCCATTGCTCGTCTGCGAGTGCGATGTTCGCAAATGCGTCGTACTGGGAGGGGTCGATGCTACGTGCTGGACTGGAGTATATCAAGTCCGGAATGGCTTCTAGGAGGATCTCTCTGTTGAAATCCGAGGCTTTCGACCGCAGCCTGGCAGTGCAGACAGAGTCATTACCAATGCGGGTGACGGATAGCCCAAAGGCCGTTGCCATGGCTGCATTGATGCGACTCGTCGCACAGCAGGGGTCGAGAAGCGCCCGGGTGGTGAACTCCTTGACACCAGAGTCCAGCACGATCGTCGTCGTCGGTAGCAGACTGATGCTTTTGTGACGCACCAGCGTCGTCCAAGTAGTGGGATAAGGGCCCTCTCTGTCCGGAGTTGGCCGTGGACGGGCCTCAGAGGGAAAGCGATGTCGGCTGGATGTGCCGGTCCTCGGTGGGGGAGAGCAGTCCATCGAATGGGTGGAGTCGCGACGCTTGCCTGAGCGTCGGGTTGACGCCGAGGCTTGGTGTGAGCGTGACGACGTAGGCTGGTTCGGCGTTGAGTGGCGTTCCACAGGGCGTGATGGCGTTGGCTTCTTCGGGTTTGAGCGGCGCTCCACAGGGCGTGATGGCCGCTTGTCTTCAGTACGGAGATGGAGCAGGGTATGGTGGGCCCGCTGACACACTCGGCATCGTGCCCCGCTTCTGCATACACCCTTGGAATGCTCGTGCGCTAGGCAGTTTGGGCAGTACTTGTTGATAAGCACTGCCCGCAACCGCTTTTCCACTGTCAGCCGGAGAAAGCGCTGACATTTGCGAAGTGCGTGGACTCCGCGGCATACCCGACAGCGGTATGAGTCGATCCCCGCTGGTGTTGGAGTTGATGTTTGTGGAGCCATCTTGAAGAGCTTAACAGTCTTAAACGATAAAAATGTATTGTTAGTATAGCTTGGACGGAACATGGATATATATAGAGGAGTGGACGACACTTGGATTTATTGAGGAAGTGGGAGATCAGCTTCTATAGGAAGCAGAACCAATTTAGCTATTGGTCTGCGAATGATCCCCCTAACTGTTTGGACGTCGACCACTCTCACGATGTGATCAGTGCCTGGAAACACTGCGTGAACGCGGCCTAGGCGCCATTCATTGGTCGGAACATTATCTTCTTTAATGATGACCATATCGTTCACTTGAATATTTCGAGTCGGTGTCTGCCATTTATTACGCTTATGCAACTCCTTCAGATATTCCTCCTTCCACCGGAAACAGAATTGTTGGTGGAGTGCTTTCAGTCGTTGCCAGCGATTAATAATGGAAAGAGCGTCGCCTTTAATTTCAGGCTCTGGTGGAGATAGAAGTGCATCACCGATCAAGAAATGCCCTGGAGTCAGGGCTAGTAGGTCAGCAGGATCTTCTGACATTGGAGAAATCGGCCTGGAGTTGAGACAGGCTTCTATTTTGGCCAGGAGAGTGGAAAGTTCCTCAAATGTATATTTGGTCGTAGCAGTGGATCTGTAAAAGAGTGTTTTGAAACTTTTTACGCCTGCTTCCCATAAGCCACCCATATGTGGAGCACTGGGTGGATTGAAAGACCAGGATAGGTTTTGATGACTATATTTGGCTGATACCAAATCTTTAGTAGCCTGTAGAAAGTCCTGGGATATGATTGTGGAAGCTCCGACAAATGTTTTTCCGTTGTCAGAGTACATTTTGCTGGGACATCCTCGTCTCGCAGCAAAACGAGCAAACGCAGCAAGGAATTTTTCGCTAGTCAGGTCCGAGGTTGCTTCGAGGTGGATCGCCTTCGTGCTGAAGCATACAAAAACGCACACGTATCCCTTTGTTATGAGGCACGCTCGTCCTGTGTAATTTTTGATGTCAAATGGACCAGCGAAATCAACACCTGTATGGGTGAACGGTCGAGAGAACGTGGATCGTTCGGAAGGGAGCTCTCCCATAAGTTGTGTTTGGAGCTTTCGTCTATGGATAGTGCATTGTTTGCAGGAACTTAGCGTTGCTTTTACAAGGTTCTTTATTTTAGGAATCCAGAACTTGGAACGAAGAAGCCTTGTCACCAGTTGATTTCCTCCATGCAAGGAAATGCGGTGTGTAAATTGGACAAGCAGCTTGGCGAGTACGCAGTTATATGGCAGGAGAATTGGATACCGTTCGTCAAATCGCAGTGAAGTGGATGCAGTTAGTCGCCCGGATGCACGAATCATACCCTTTTGATCCAGGAAAGGATTCAGATTTCGGAGTGAGCTAGAACCGAGGGATGTCGCTTTTCTGCTTAGGCATCGGTATTCATATTGGAAGTATATTCTCTGCGTCGCCTTAATGAGCATGTCTTGTGTTTCTGCCAGTTCTTTGCTACTAATGTCATTGACGTAGAGAACGGATGATTTGCGGCAACGTGACACAAATCGTTGAGCATAGGACATAGCCCGAAGAGCGCGACCCAACTCTGAAAACCGCTCAAGGATATCAGCGGGAGGGGAGGTCGCTATATTGCATTTTACCTTTCGTTGCTCAAGGTCAGTGGTATGTGCGATTTCCACTGGAGCCGGCCATTGTGATTGGGGTTGTTTCAACCAGGATGGTCCATGCCACCATAAGTCACTGGAGACCAGATCCTGTGGAGAGACTCCTCGGCTGGCGAGGTCTGCTGGATTATATTCGGATCGGACATGGGACCATTTTTTTACGTCACAGGCTTGCATAATCCTTGTGACTCTGTTGGCGACGAAACAATTCCACTGACAAGGTGGTTTGCTGAGCCAGGCCAAGACAATTGTGGAATCTGTCCAAAAAAATGGTTCCCAAGTATCCACAGGACATTGTGGAATTATTGCATTGAATAATTCTGCTAAAAGTACTGCGCCACTCAGTTCAAGACGTGGTAAGGACAGCGTTTTGACCGGAGCTACTCTTGTTTTCGCAGTAAGAAGGTGAGTGGAAATGGTGTCATGGGCCTCGATGCGTACAAATATCGCTGCACCGTACGCCTTTTCGGATGCATCACAAAAACCGTGATATTGGAGTTGAACGTCAGAAGCATATCGAATCCACCGTGGAACTCGAATGTGTCGGAGAGCAGGATAGCTTGACGTGAATTCTGCCCATTTTCTTTGTAGTGAAGTGGGTAAGGAATCATCCCAGTCAATTTGACTTAGCCAAATTTCTTGCATGAATATCTTGGCTCTAACAACTACTGGGGCGAGCCATCCTGCTGGATCGAAGAGCTTTGCGATTTGGGATAAAACTTCTCGTTTCGTTAGGGAGGATGTGGATTCGATGTCTGATGGCACAAAGAAGAATTCATCATCCTTAGCTTGCCAGCGAATGCCAAGTGTTTTTGCTGTACTAGCATCATCAATCTCCAGGAAGTCTTCACGAAGGAGATGTTCCTTTGGTATATCTTTAAGGATACCTCTGGAATTGGAAGTCCATTTTCGCACGGGAAATCCAGCACTATCCAGTGCTTCCCTTAGCTCCTTTATGGCGGAGATAGCAGACGGCTGCGTGTGTGTGCCTGCTAGAACGTCGTCAACATACATGGCAGTGGAAAGGATATGGCTTGCTTTTGGAAGCAGTGATTTCACATCTTGAGCCAACTGATTCAAGGTCCTGATTGCAAGAAAAGGCGCACATGTGACGCCAAATGTCACGGTGTCAAGCTCGTAATCACGAATGTCCCCGTTGGCGTCTCGGAAGAGGATACGCTGATAGGGAGTGTGGTCTGGGCAAACTCGAATCTGTCGATACATTTTTGCAATGTCGGCATTGAAGACATATCGGAAGAAGCGCCATCTGAGGATCTGTAAAGTTAAATCGGATTGCAGAACTGGACCTGGATGGAGCATCTCATTCAGGCTTTTTCCGTTGGAGGTTGGACACGATGCGTTAAAGACTACTCTAACCTTAGTTGTAGTGCTTTCTGGCTTAAAGACTGCGTGGTGGGGAAGATAATAGTTGGCTGATTTGCCATTTGGAGACACTAAGTGCATATGGCCCATCTCTAAATATTCTTGAATGACCGAATCATACTGCTCCTTGAGATCCTCGTTTTTTCTTAAACGGCCTTCATTCTTTAGGAATTGAGCGAGTGCGATTGATCGCGAATGTCCTAGATCAATATGATCAGGATCTTGAAAAGGAAGGGTAACCATATATCTACCTTGCTCATCTCGCTTGGTAGTTCGAGTGAAGTTTTCTTCACACCACGCATCTGATTCCTGTGGAAACTTTACAGGAAGATCCTCCACCTCCCAAAACTTAGTGATTAAGTTTTCGAGGTGTGCGCTATCATTTATTGAAATCTTTGTTGTGAAAGAGGATACAGATCGAGACATTATAGTGGAAATAGGACCAGTTAATATCCAGCCGAAAATAGTCTCTTGACCTATGAGAGTGCCGCAGATGTTAGGCCGAAAACCTCCTAATATAATGGAGGGAAGGATATCCGCTCCTATTAGGACATCTATCTGCGAGCTTCTGTAGAAATTAGGATCTGCCCATTGGAGATTTGGGAGATCCTTCAAGCTGCTGTGTGGAATGTGGTCTGATGGAAGTTGCCCCGCCAACTGTGGCAGTACAAAAGCCGAAGTATCAATATGGATACGGGGCTTATCAGACGCGCTTATCTTGAAGTGGCATAGCTTACTGGCCTGTGCCGCAACAGCTTGATTGAGCCCAGAGACTTGTGCTTGAACGGTTTGATACGGAAGTTTAACGATATTGAATAAGCGCTCTGTTATGAACGTGGCCTCGGATCCTGAATCCAGCAATGCCCGTGCAGTATATACCTCACCTAAATGGCAGATGGATATCATGGCGGTGCCGAGTAGCACGCCTTGTGGATTTGCTGCAAAGTAGTTCTGTACTGTTGTGTTCGAAGTGGACTGTATTGGTTGAGAAGGATTCAAAGTAGTTGACGTAGGAATAGGAGCATTGGATGTGGTAGATGCATCGCCACGATGTAGCAAGGTGTTGTGCCGCCCCTTGCACGTGAAGCAATTGTGAATGCTCGTGCAGTCTCGCAGCTGATGTCCACGTGCGAAACAGTTTAAGCAAAGTTTCCTTTGCTTAATGTATGTAGATCTTTGGTCTACCGACATTTGGAGGAAACGTGGACATAGGCGTACTGGGTGATTTTCCTTGGAGCAGAGATCACAGGTCTTTGGTTTGGAATTGACCTTGGCCTCAAACGTATTTATTTTCCTCGGATTACTCGGATTACTGGGTCTGGAGGGCGCTTTTGTTGAGGATGAACTTTGAGGCTTGTTGCTTGCCTTCACGTCTTCTATGGCCTCCAGAGTGCGATAGCGTTCGCTGAGGAACGTGTTCATCTCAGCCCACGATGGAATTTCTGCTTTTTTAGTTAACGACTGCTCCCATAATGAGAGTGTTAACTTTGGAAGTTTTGTCGAGCAGAGGAAAACTAACAGGCAATCCCAGTTTTCTATGGAGATCTGGGAGTGCGTGAGGGCCGTCAGGCACCCTTGGATGGTGCCTTGCAGTTCTTTCAGAGCAGCCCCTGATTCGGATGTAATCTCTGTCAGATTAAAAAGGACCTTAAGCTGGCTGTTGACCAACAGTCGCTTATTTTCGAAGCGGTCCACGAGTGCTTCCCACGCCGAGGTAAAGCCCTCATGTGTTAAAGGAGATTTGGCCACTATGGATTTGGCTTCTCCGCTTGTCTTTGCGTTCAAATGGAAGAGCTTTTCCACTGGCGTCAACCTTGGGTTGTGAACATATATGGCTGTAAATAAATCCCGGAACGTAGGCCATCGCAGGTAGTCACCATCAAAAATCTCGGTGTCAACTGGAGGTAGGCGACAACCACTGGAATGAGCAGGAGGCTGAGCTGGGATGTCAGTTGGCCTTGTGGTGGAAGAAGCTGCATCAATTTGTTGGTTAAGCCTTGCAACGCAACTCTCGTAGATGGAGTAGCAAAAGTCGTATTTGGCCTCCATGGTAGCGAACTCGGAACTTCCACTCGCTTGGTTAAGGGTTTTTGTGCATCGTTCATACTCGTCTTCGATCTTTTGCCAGTGGGATTTGACCTGGTCACGACGGACTTGTAACGTGTACAGCGATGGAGAGTCTGTCGTGGGCTTATTAATCCGTGCTTCAAAGTGCACAAGCCGATCGGTGACGGAGATAAAATCGTTTAATGCCATTGCGCTGACGGAGATTGTCTTTTGCACAGTCGACCGAGTAGCAATCGGATTGAGGTTCGTCGTTGACTTTGCCTTTGTGGATGTGGAGGCTTTGGAATGAGTATTTTTGGTAGGCAACGGAGAAGAAGAAGTACTTCTTTTAAGTGGTCGTGCAGCAGGAATTGATAGTCGTCGTTTGCTGTCACCACCAGTAGACATGCTATAGTTGAGTGCGTGCGAGTGATGAAATTACCGTGGATGATAGTTGGCACTTGGTTGACTTATGATTATTTTGTTAATAAAAATTTAAAAAAGACCAACGACGGATTTCTTTTTTTTTAAATTTATTTAGGTTATTTTTGGATTTAAATATTTATTCAAATTAAAATTTAGGAATATTTTTCGAGATGTCTGGTAATAAAATAATATTCGGAAGTGGATATACTCGTTACTCACGAGTTGGAGATTAATAATAATAATAATATATTATATTAATATGTAATAATATTCGTGTCGATTATTATTCGTGCACGCTCACGAGTTGGAAGTTTGAGCACGCTGTAGCCCTGGTTCGTTTTGCATACAAGTTGTATTGCGAAACGATGGAAACGGACCTATATTAATTTTCAAAGTGGATTTACTGAAAATATAATATAGCAAACGGACGTAAATAGCAATAATTAAATAGTTATAATACTAACTTAATTTTTGAAATACTTTGTTGGAAATTTAACGTAACTGCAAAGTGTATTTTGTGCACACATAAATTTGGCGACAGCAAGCCTTGTATGTATGTCTGTATGTATATTGACACTTATGCAGAACAAATGGGATGTGGGCCGATTAACTTTTAAAGTTAATTATAAACAATTTCAGGATAGAAAATGTGTTTTGAATGGAATTAGGAGCTTTACTTTTTGGTTGGGAATACACAAAAAATAGCTGATATGGAAATTAACATGCATATATTCAGACTAGCACGTATGCAAGTGCTATGGAACTATATGTATGTATGTATGGTTGTGTGTACACAGGGGAGCCAATATGCATATGTTTGGATTTATGTATGTAGGAAAGACATGTGCATAGAGGTACACACAATTGGAAATAACAAAATCGTACTTATCTTGTCGACTTGTTTGGATGCTGAAGAATCCCACGTTGGACGCTGGAGTGGATCGTAGAGGGGCAGAATTTTCCAGGCGCAAGAAGGTATCCGGCTCGAAGGACCAATGATTTGGCGGGGCGTGAGTTCCTTGAAAAGTATCCAAATAAATCGCTGTTGTAGCGATAAGCACTGGTCACAGTCGCGGTTTTTAAATAAGAACGCGAATTGTTCGTAATAATAAGTTTCGTTTTATTTGTTTTAAAATTATTTCAAACGAACTTCACTAAGTAGGCGGTCGTACGTAGAGAGAAGAATATATATATATACAAAAAAACAGCTGCAGACCAGCTGTGGTACAAGATGGAATTTAGAACAAAAACTGTATGTTGATGGACCTTTTGAAACTAATTTCTCATGGTTCTGCGTCATTTACATCTCGTCTGAACAGGTTTTTCTTCGATATTTTCTACAATTTTCACCGCAAAGACTTTTCGAAGGAAATTTTATACTATTTATGACTAGCTTTATCAATTTAAGTCAAAATATCGAAATTCTAAATTTTGAAAAATTTTGAAAATGTTGTAAGGGGGGTGCTTCGAAAAATTCAAATCCAAATGTACACCTAAATTAAGGGTTTTTCTTCGATATTTTCCACAATTTTCATCGCAAAGACTTTTCGAAGGACATTTTATACTATTTATGACTAGCTTTATCAATTTAAGTCAAAATATCGATATTCTAAATTTTGAAAAATTTTGAAAATGTTGTAAGGGGGGTGCTTCGAAAAATTCAAATTCAAATTTACACCTAAATTAAGGGTTTTTCTTTGATATTTTCCACAATTTTCATCGCAAAGACTTTTCGAAGGACATTTTATACTACTTATGACTACCTCTATCAATTTAAGTCAAAATATCAAAATTCTAAATTTTGAAAAATTTTGAAAATGTTGTAAGGGGGGTGCTTCGAAAAATTCAAATTCAAATTTACACCTAAATTAAGGGTTTTTCTTCGATATTTTTCACAATTTTCACCGCAAAGACTTTTCGAAGGACATTTTATACTACTTATGACTACCTCTATCAACTTAAGTCAAAATATCAAAATTCTAAATTTTGAAAAATTTTGAAAATGTTGTAAGGGGGGTGCTTTATCACAAATTTACACCTAAATTAAGGGTTTTTCTTCGATATTTTCCACAATTTTCATCGCAAAGACTTTTTGAAGGACATTTTATACTATTTATGACTAGCTTTATCAATTTAAGTCAAAATATCGATATTCTAAATTATGAAAAATTTTGAAAATGTTGTAAGGGGGATGCTTCGAAAAATCCAAATTCAAATTTACACCTAAATTTTCGAAGGACATTTTATACTATTTATGACTAGCTTTATCAATTTAAGTCAAAATATCGATATTCTAAATTTTGAAAATGTTGTAAGGGGGGTGCTTCGAAAAATTCAAATTCAAATTTACACCTAAATTAAGGGTTTTTCTTCGATATTTTCCACAATTTTCATCGTAAAGACTGTTCGAAGGACATTTTATACTATTTATGACTAGCTTTATCAATTTAAGTCAAAATATCGATATTCTAAATTTTGAAAAATTTTGAAAATGTTGTAAGGGGGGTGCTTTATCACAAATTTACACCTAAATTAAGGGTTTTTCTTCGATATTTTCCACAATTTTCATCGTAAAGACTTTTCGAAGGAAATTTTATACTATTTATGACTAGCTTTATCAATTTAAGTCAAAATATCAAAATTCTAAATTTTGAAAAATTTTGAAAATGTTGTAAGGGGGGTGCTTCGAAAAATTCAAATTCAAATTTACACCTAAATTAAGGGTTTTTCTTCGATATTTTTCACAATTTTCACCGCAAAGACTTTTCGAAGGACATTTTATACTACTTATGACTACCTCTATCCACTTAAGTCAAAATATCAAAATTCTAAATTTTGAAAAATTTTGAAAATGTTGTAAGGGGGGTGCTTCGAAATATTCAAATTCAAATTTACACCTAAATTAAGGGTTTTTCTTCGATATTCTCCACAATTTTCACCGCAAAGACTTTTTGAAGGACATTTTATACTATTTATGATCAGCTTTATCAATTTAAGTCAAAATATCGATATTCTAAATTTTGAAAAATTTTGAAAATGTTGTAAGGGGGATGCTCCGAAAAATCCAAATTCAAATTTACACCTAAATTTTCGAAGGACATTTTATACTATTTATGACTAGAAAATGTTGTAAGGGGGGTGCTTCGAAAAATTCAAATTCAAATTTACACCTAAATTAAGGGTTTTTCTTCGATATTTTCCACAATTTTCATCGCAAAGACTTTTCGAAGGACATTTTATACTACTTATGACTACCTCTATCAATTTAAAAAAAATTTAAATTTATCAATTTAAGTCAAAATATCGATATTCTAAATTTTGAAAAATTTTGAAAATGTTGTAAGGGGGGTGCTTTATCACAAATTTACACTTAAATTAAGGGTTTTTCTTCGATATTTTCCACAATTTTCATCGCAAAGACTTTTTGAAGGACATTTTATACTATTTATGACTAGCTTTATCAATTTAAGTCAAAATATCGAAATTCTAAATTTTGAAAAATTTTGAAAATGTTGTAAGGGGGGTGCTTCGAAAAATTCAAATTCAAATTTACACCTAAATTAAGGGTTTTTCTTCGATATTTTCCACAATTTTCATCGTAAAGACTGTTCGAAGGACATTTTTTACTACTTATGACTAGCTTTATCAATTTAAGTCAAAATATCAAAATTCTAAATTTTGAAAATGTTGTAAGGGGGGTGCTTTATCACAAATTTACACCTAAATTAAGGGTTTTTCTTCGATATTTTCCACAATTTTCACCGCAAAGACTTTTCGAAGGAAATTTTATACTATTTATGACTAGCTTTATCAATTTAAGTCAAAATATCAAAATTCTAAATTATGAAAAATTTTGAAAATGTTGTAAGGGGGGTGCTTCGAAAAATTCAAATTCAAATTTACACCTAAATTAAGGGTTTTTCTTCGATATTTTCCACAATTTTCACCGCAAAGACTTTTCGAAGGACATTTTATACTATTTATGACCAGCTTTATCAATTTAAGTCAAAATATCGAAATTCTAAATTTTGAAAAATTTTGAAAATGTTGTAAGGGGGGTGCTTCGAAAAATTCAAATTCAAATTTACACCTAAATTAAGGGTTTTTCTTCGATATTTTCCACAATTTTCATCGTAAAGACTGTTCGAAGGACATTTTTTACTACTTATGACTAGCTTTATCAATTTAAGTCAAAATATCAAAATTCTAAATTTTGAAAATGTTGTAAGGGGGGTGCTTTATCACAAATTTACACCTAAATTAAGGGTTTTTCTTCGATATTTTCCACAATTTTCATCGCAAAGACTTTTGGAAGGACATTTTATACTATTTATGACTAGCTTTATCAATTTAAGTCAAAATATCGAAATTCAAAATTTTGAAAAATTTTGAAAATGTTGTAAGGGGGGTGCTTCGAAAAATTCAAATTCAAATTTACACCTAAATTAAGGGTTTTTCTTCGATATTTTCCACAATTTTCATCGCAAAGACTTTTCGAAGGACATTTTATACTATTTATGACTAGCTTTATCAATTTAAGTCAAAATATCGATATTCTAAATTTTGAAAAATTTTAAAAATGTTGTAAGGGGGGTGCTTCGAAAAATTCAAATTCAAATTTACACCTAAATTAAGGGTTTTTCTTCGATATTTTCCACAATTTTCATCGCAAAGACTTTTCGAAGGACATTTTATACTACTTATGACTACCTCTATCAATTTAAAAAAAATTTAAAAAATTTTGAAAATGTTGTAAGGGGGGTGCTTCGAAAAATTCAAATTCAAATTTACACCTAAATTAAGGGTTTTTCTTCGATATTTTTCACAATTTTCACCGCAAAGACTTTTGAAGGACATTTTATACTACTTATGACTACCTTTATCAACTTAAGTCAAAATATCAAAATTCTAAATTTTGAAAAATTTTGAAAATGTTGTAAGGGGGGTGCTTTATCACAAATTTACACCTAAATTAAGGGTTTTTCTTCGATATTTTCCACAATTTTCATCGCAAAGACTTTTTGAAGGACATTTTATACTATTTATGACTAGCTTTATCAATTTAAGTCAAAATATCGATATTCTAAATTTTGAAAAATTTTAAAAATGTTGTAAGGGGGGTGCTTCGAAAAATTCAAATTCAAATTTACACCTAAATTAAGGGTTTTTCTTCGATATTTTCCACAATTTTCATCGCAAAGACTTTTCGAAGGACATTTTATACTACTTATGACTACCTCTATCAATTTAAAAAAAATTTAAAAAATTTTGAAAATGTTGTAAGGGGGGTGCTTCGAAAAATTCAAATTCAAATTTACACCTAAATTAAGGGTTTTTCTTCGATATTTTTCACAATTTTCACCGCAAAGACTTTTTGAAGGACATTTTATACTACTTATGACTACCTTTATCAACTTAAGTCAAAATATCAAAATTCTAAATTTTGAAAAATTTTGAAAATGTTGTAAGGGGGGTGCTTTATCACAAATTTACACCTAAATTAAGGGTTTTTCTTCGATATTTTCCACAATTTTCATCGCAAAGACTTTTTGAAGGACATTTTATACTATTTATGACTAGCTTTATCAATTTAAGTCAAAATATCGATATTCTAAATTTTGAAAAATTTTGAAAATGTTGTAAGGGGGGTGCTTCGAAAAATTCAAATTCAAATTTACACCTAAATTAAGGGTTTTTCTTCGATATTTTCCACAATTTTCATCGTAAAGACTGTTCGAAGGACATTTTATACTACTTATGACTAGCTTTATCAATTTAAGTCAAAATATCAAAATTCTAAATTTTGAAAATTTTTGAAAATGTTGTAAGGGGGGTGCTTCGATAAATTCAAATTCAAATTTACACCTAAATTAAGGGCTTTTCTTCGATATTTTCCACAATTTTCATCGGAAAGACTTTTCGAAGGACATTTTATACTATTTATGACTAGCTTTATCAATTTAAGTCAAAATATCCATATTCTAAATTTTGAAAAATTTTGAAAATGTTGTAAGGGGGGTGCTTCGAAAAATTCAAATTCAAATTTACACCTAAATTAAGGGTTTTTCTTCGATATTTTCCACAATTTTCATCGCAAAGACTTTTCGAAAGACATTTTATACTATTTATGACTAGCTTTATCAATTTAAGTCAAAATATCGATATTCTAAATTTTGAAAAATTTTGAAAATATTGTAAGGGGGGTGCTTCGAAAAAAATTCAAATTCAAATTTACACCTAAATTAAGGGTTTTTCTTCGATATTTTCCACAATTTTCATCGCAAAGACTTTTCGAAGGACATTTTATACTATTTATGACTAGCTTTATCAATTTAAGTCAAAATATCAAAATTCTAAATTTTGAAAGATTTTGAAAATGTTGTAAGGGGGGTGCTTCGAAAAATTCAAATTCAAATTTACACCTAAATTAAGGGTTTTTCTTCGATATTTTCCACAATTTTCATCGCAAAGACTTTTTGAAGGACATTTTATACTATTTATGACTAGCTTTATCAATTTAAGTCAAAATATCGATATTCTAAATTTTGAAAATGTTGTAAGGGGGATGCTTCGAAAAATTCAAATTCAAATTTACACCTAAATTTTCGAAGGACATTTTATACTATTTATGACTACCTTTATCAATTTAAGTCAAAATATCGATATTCTAAATTTTGAAAAATTTTGAAAATGTTGTAAGGGGGGTGCTTCGAAAAATTCAAATTCAAATTTACACCTAAATTAAGGGTTTTTCTTCGATATTTTCCACAATTTTCATCGTAAAGACTGTTCGAAGGACATTTTCTACTACTTATGACTAGCTTTATCAATTTAAGTCAAAATATCAAAATTCTAAATTTTGAAAATTTTTGAAAATGTTGTAAGGGGGGTGCTTCGAAAAATTCAAATTCAAATTTACACCTAAATAAAGGGTATTTCTTCGATATTTTCCACAATTTTCATCGCAAAGACTTTTCGAAGGACATTTTATACTATTTATGACTAGCTTTATCAATTTAAGTCAAAATATCGATATTCTAAATTTTGAAAAATTTTGAAAATGTTGTAAGGGGGGTGCTTCGAAAAATTCAAATTCAAATTTACACCTAAATTAAGGGTTTTTCTTCGATATTTTCCACAATTTTCATCGTAAAGACTGTTCGAAGGACATTTTCTACTACTTATGACTAGCTTTATCAATTTAAGTCAAAATATCGATATTCTAAATTTTGAAAAATTTTGAAAATGTTGTAAGGGGGGTGCTTCGAAAAATTCAAATTCAAATTTACACCTAAATTAAGGGTTTTTCTTCGATATTTTCCACAATTTTCATCGCAAAGACTTTTCGAAGGACATTTTATACTACTTATGACTACCTTTATCAATTTAAGTCAAAATATCAAAATTCTAAATTTTGAAAAATTTTGAAAATGTTGTAAGGGGGGTGCTTAATCACAAATTTACACCTAAATTAAGGGTTTTTCTTCGATATTTTCCACAATTTTCATCGCAAAGACTTTTCGAAGGACATTTTATACTATTTATGACTAGCTTTATCAATTTAAGTCAAAATATCGATATTCTAAATTTTGAAAAATTTTGAAAATGTTGTAAGGGGGGTGCTTCGAAAAATTCAAATTCAAATTTACACCTAAATTAAGGGTTTTTCTTCGATATTTTCCACAATTTTCATCGCAAAGACTTTTCGAAGGACATTTTATACTATTTATGACTACCTCTATCAACTTAAGTCAAAATATCAAAATTCTAAATTTTGAAAAATTTTGAAAATGTTGTAAGGGGGTGCTTCGAAAAATTCAAATTCAAATTTACACCTAAATTAAGGGTTTTTCTTCGATATTTTCCACAATTTTCATCGTAAAGACTGTTCGAAGGACATTTTATACAACTTATGACTAGCTTTATCAATTTAAGTCAAAATATCAAAATTCTAAATTTTGAAAAATTTTGAAAATGTTGTAAGGGGGGTGCTTCGAACAATTCAAATTCAAATTTACACCTAAATTTAGGGTTTTTCTTCGATATTTTTCACAATTTTCACCGCAAAGACTTTTCGAAGGACATTTTATACTACTTATGACTACCTCTATCAACTTAAGTCAAAATATCAAAATTCTAAATTTTGAAAAATTTTGAAAATGTTGTAAGGGGGGTGCTTCGAAAAATTCAAATTCAAATTTACACCTAAATTAAGGGTTTTTCTTCGATATTTTCCACAATTTTCATCGCAAAGACTTTTCGAAGGACATTTTATACTATTTATGACTAGCTTTATCAATTTAAGTCAAAATATCGAAATTCTAAATTTTGAAAAATTTTGAAAATGTTGTAAGGGGGGTACTTCGAAAAATTCAAATTCAAATTTACACCTAAATTAAGGGTTTTTCTTCGATATTTTCCACAATTTTCACCGCAAAGACTTTTTGAAGGACATTTTATACTACTTATGACTACCTCTATCAACTTAAGTCAAAATATCAAAATTCTAAATTTTGAAAAATTTTGAAAATGTTGTAAGGGGGGTGCTTCATCACAAATTTACACCTAAATTAAGGGTTTTTCTTCGATATTTTCCACAATTTTCATCGCAAAGACTTTTCGAAGGACATTTTATACTATTTATGACTAGCTTTATCAATTTAAGTCAAAATATCGAAATTCTAAATTTTGAAAAATTTTGAAAATGTTGTAAGGGGGGTGCTTCGAAAAATTCAAATTCAAATTTACACCTAAATTAAGGGTTTTTCTTCGATATTTTTCACAATTTTCACCGCAAAGACTTTTTGAAGGACATTTTATACTACTTATGACTACCTCTATCAACTTAAGTCAAAATATCAAAATTCTAAATTTTGAAAAATTTTGAAAATGTTGTAAGGGGGGTGCTTCAAAAAATTCAAATTCAAATTTACACCTAAATTAAGGGTTTTTCTTCGATATTTTCCACAATTTTCACCGCAAAGACTTTTCGAAGGACATTTTATACTATTTATGACTAGCTTTATCAATTTAAGTCAAAATATCGAAATTCTAAATTTTGCAAAATTTTGAAAATGTTGTAAGGGGGGTGCTTTATCACAAATTTACACCTAAATTAAGGGTTTTTCTTCGATATTTTCCACAATTTTCATCGCAAAGACTTTTGGAAGGACATTTTATACTATTTATGACTAGCTTTATCAATTTAAGTCAAAATATCAAAATTCTAAATTTTGAAAATTTTTGAAAATGTTGTAAGGGGGGTGCTTCGAAAAATTCAAATTCAAATTTACACCTAAATTAAGGGTTTTTCTTCGATATTTTCCACAATTTTCATCGTAAAGACTGTTCGAAGGACATTTTATACTACTTATGACTAGCTTTATTAATTTAAGTCAAAATATCAAAATTCTAAATTTTGAAAAATTTTGAAAATGTTGTAAGGGGGGTGCTTCGAAAAATTCAAATTCAAATTTACACCTAAATTAAGGGTTTTTCTTCGATATTTTCCACAATTTTCACCGCAAAGACTTTTCGAAGGACATTTTATACTATTTATGACTAGCTTTATCAATTTAAGTCAAAATATCGAAATTCTAAATTTTGCAAAATTTTGAAAATGTTGTAAGGGGGCTGCTTTATCACAAATTTACACCTAAATTAAGGGTTTTTCTTCGATATTTTCCACAATTTTCATCGCAAAGACTTTTCGAAGGACATTTTATACTATTCATGACTAGCTTTATCAATTTAAGTCAAAATATCGAAATTCTAAATTTTAAAAAATTTTGAAAATGTTGTAAGGGGGGTGCTTCGAAAAATTCAAATTCAAATTTACACCTAAATTAAGGGTTTTTCTTCGATATTTTCCACAATTTTCACCGCAAAGACTTTTCGAAGGACATTTTATACTATTTATGACTAGCTTTATCAATTTAAGTCAAAATATCGAAATTCTAAATTTTGAAAAATTTTGAAAATGTTGTAAGGGGGGTGCTTCGAAAAATTCAAATTCAAATTTACACCTAAATTAAGGGTTTTTCTTCGATATTTTCCACAATTTTCATCGTAAAGACTGTTCGAAGGACATTTTATACTACTTATGACTAGCTTTATCAATTTAAGTCAAAATATCAAAATTCTAAATTTTGAAAAATTTTGAAAATGTTGTAAGGGGGGTGCTTCGAAAAATTCAAATTCAAATTTACACCTAAATTAAGGGTTTTTCTTCGATATTTTCCACAATTTTTATCGCAAAGACTTTTCGAAGGACATTTTATACTATTTATGACTAGCTTTATCAATTTAAGTCAAAATATCGAAATTCTAAATTTTGAAAAATTTTGAAAATGTTGTAAGGGGGGTGCTTCAAAAAATTCAAATTCAAATTTACACCTAAATTAAGGGTTTTGCTTCGATATTTTCCACAATTTTCACCGCAAAGACTTTTTGAAGGACGTTTTATACTACTTATGACTACCTCTATCAACTTAAGTCAAAATATCAAAATTCTAAATTTTGAAAAATTTTGAAAATGTTGTAAGGGGGGTGCTTTATCACAAATTTACACCTAAATTAAGGGTTTTTCTTCGATATTTTCCACAATTTTCATCGCAAAGACTTTTCGAAGGACATTTTATACTATTTATGACTAGCTTTATCAATTTAAGTCAAAATATCAAAATTCTAAATTTTGAAAATTTTTGAAAATGTTGTAAGGGGGGTGCTTCGAAAAATTCAAATTCAAATTTACACCTAAATTAAGGGTTTTTCTTCGATATTTTCCACAATTTTCATCGTAAAGACTGTTCGAAGGACATTTTATACTACTTATGACTAGCTTTATTAATTTAAGTCAAAATATCAAAATTTTAAAAAATTTTAAAACATGTAACAACTTAAATAAAATTGGTAAAAAATCGAAATTCTAAATTTTGAAAAAAAAATAATGTTGTAAGGGGGTGCTTCGAAAAATTCAAATTCAAATTTACACCTAAATTAAGGGTTTTTCTTCGATATTTTCCACAATTTTCATCGCAAAGACTTTTCGAAGGACATTTTATACTATTTATGACTAGCTTTATCAATTTAAGTCAAAATATCAAAATTCTAAATTTTGAAAAATTTTGAAAATGTTGTAAGGGGGTGCTTCGAAAAATTCAAATTCAAATTTACACCTAAATTAAGGGTTTTGCTTCGATATTTTCCACAATTTTCACCGCAAAGACTTTTTGAAGGACGTTTTATACTACTTATGACTACCTCTATCAACTTAAGTCAAAATATCAAAATTCTAAATTTTGAAAAATTTTGAAAATGTTGTAAGGGGGTGCTTTGCATCACAAATTTACACCTAAATTAAGGGATATCTTCGATATTTTCCACAATTTTCATCGCAAAGACTTTTCGAAGGACATTTATACTATTTATGACTAGCTTTATCAATTTAAGTCAAAATATCAAAATTCTAAATTTTGAAAATTTTTGAAAATGTTGTAGGGGAGTGCTTCGAAAAATTCAAATTCAAATTTACACCTAAATTAAGGGTTTTTCTTCGATATTTTCCACAATTTTCATCGCAAAGACTTTCGAAGGACATTTTATACTATTTATGACTAGCTTTATCAATTTAAGTCAAAATATCGATATTCTAAATTTTGAAAAATTTTGAAAATATTGTAAGGGGGTGCTTCGAAAAATTCAAATTCAAATTTACACCTAAATTAAGGGTTTTTCTTCGATATTTTCCACAATTTTCATCGCAAAGACTTTTCGAAAGACATTTTATACTATTTATGACTAGCTTTATCAATTTAAGTCAAA
>JAEIFQ010001139.1:0-18060 GCA_018904025.1 Zaprionus vittiger | reverse complement strand
CAACTTAAGTCAAAAATATCGAAAAATTTAAATTTGGAAAATGTGAAAATGTTGTAAGGGAGGTGCTTCGAAAAATTCAAATTCAAATTTATACCTAAATTAAGGGTTTTTCTTCGATATTTTCCACAATATTACATCGCAAAGACTTTTCGAAGGACATTTTATACTATTTATGACTAGCTTTATCAATTTAAGTCAAAATATCGAAATTCTAAATTTTGAAAAATTTTGAAAATGTTGTAAGGGGGGTGCTTCGAAAAATTCAAATTCAAATTTACACCTAAATTAAGGGTTTTTCTTCGATATTTTCCACAATTCTCACCGCAAAGACTTTTCGAAGGAAATTTTATACTATTTATGACTAGCTTTATCAATTTAAGTCAAAATATCGAAATTCTAAATTTTGAAAAATTTTGAAAATGTTGTAAGGGGGTGCTTGGAAAATTTAAAAATTCAAATTTACAACCTAAATTAAGGGTTTTTCTTCGATATTTTCCATCAATTTCACCGCAAAGACTTTTCGAAGGACATTTATACTACTTATGACTAGCTTTATCAATTTAAGATCGAAATATCAAAATTCTAAATTTTGAAAATTTTTGAAAATGTTGTAAGGGGGTGCTTCGAAAAAATTCAAAATTCAAATGTACACCTAAATTAAGGGGTTTTCTTCGATATTTTCCGCACAATTTTCATCGCAAAGACTTTTCGAAGGACATTTTATACTACTTATGACTACTCATCGGGTCTCTAAGTCAAAATATCAAAATTCTAAATTTTAAAAAATTTTGAAAATGTTGTAAGGGGTGCTTTCGGAATATTAAATTCAAATTTACACCTAAATTAAGGGTTTTTCTTTGATATTTTCCACAATTTTCATCGCAAAGACTTTTCGAAGGACATTTTATACTACTTGTGACTAGCTTTATCACCCCAAGTCAAAAATATCAAAAATTCTAAATTTTGGAAAAATTTTGAAAAATGTTGTAAGGGGGTGCTTCGAAAATTCAAATTTAAATTTACACCTAAATTAAGGGTTTTTCTTCGATATTTTCCACAATTTTCACCGCAAAGACTTTTCGAAGGACATTTTATACTACTTATGACTAGCTCTATCAACTTAAGTCAAAATATCAAAATTCTAAATTTTGGAAAATTTTGAAAAAATGTGTTGTAAGGGGGGTGTTTTGAGTAATTCAAATTCAAATTTGTACCTGAATTTAGGGTTTTTCGATATTTCATACAATTTATAAAAACTTTTTCGATATTTTCCACAATTTTCATCGCAAAGACTTTTCGAAGGACATTTTATACTACTTATGACTACCTTTATCAATTTAAGCTTCTCAAAATATTCGAAATTCTAAATTTTGAAAAATTTTGAAAAAGTTGTAAGGGGAAGCTTGAAAAATTCAAATTCAAATGTACACCTAAATTAAGGGTTTTTCTTCGATATTTTCCACAATTTTCATCGCAAAGACTTTTCGAAGGAAATTCCTTAAACTACTTATGACTAGCTTTATCAATTTAAGTCAAAATATCAAAATTCTAACTTTTGAAAAATTTTGAAAATGTTGTAAGGGAAGTGCTTCTAAAAAATTCAAATTTAAATGTACACCTAAATTAAGGGTTTTTCTTCGATATTTTCCACCAATTTTCACCGCAAAGACTTTTCGACGGACATTTCGATAACATATTGAGACTAGGGTTTATCAATTTAAGTCAAAATATCAAATTCTAACTTTTGAAAAATTTTGAAAATGTTGCGAGGGGGTGCTTCGAAAATTCAAATTCAAATTTACACCTAAATTAAGGGTTTTTCTTCGATATTTTCCACAATTTTCACCGCAAAGACTTTTCGAAGGAAATTTTATACTACTTATGACTAGCTTTATCAATTTAAGTCAAAATATCGAAATTCTAAATTTTGAAAAATTTTGAAAATGTTGTAAGGGGGGGTGCTTTGAAAATTCAAATTCAAATTTAACACCTAAATTAAGGGTTTTTCTACGATATTTCCGGCATCACCGCAAAAACTTTTCGACGGAGATTTTATACATTTTATGACTAGCTTCTTATCAATTTAAGCCAAAATATCAAAATTCTAATTTTAGAAAAATTTTGAAAATGGTGGTAGGGGGTGCTTCGAAAAATTCAAATTCAAATTTACACCTAAATTAAGGTTTTCTTTTTTTCTTCGATATTTTCCACCAATTTTCATCGCAAAGACTTTTCGAAGGACATTTTATACCTACTTATGACTAGCTTATCAATTTAAGTCGAAATATCGATATTCTAAATTTTGAAAAATTTTGAAAATGTTGTATGGGGTTGCTTCCTCTGAAAATTCAAATTCAAATTTACACCTAAATTAAGGGTTTTCCTTCGATATTTTCAGTAAAATAATTTTCATCGCAAAGACTTTTCGAAGGACATTTTGATACTACTTTATGACTAGCTTTATCAATTAAGTCAAAAATATTGTAAATTCTAACTTTTGAAAAATTTTGAAAATGTTGTAAGGGGGTGCTTCGTAAATTCAAATTCAAATTTACACCTAAATTAAGGGTTTTTCTTCGATATTTTCCATCCAATTTTCACCGCAAAGACTTTTCGAAGGACATTTTATACTACTTACGACTATCTCCTCCTATCAATTTAAGTCAAAATATCAAAAATTCTAACTTTTGAAAATTTTTGAAAATGTTGTAAGGGGGTGCTTCGAAAAAAATCAAATTCAAATTTACACCTAAATTAAGGGTTTCTTCTCTCGATATTTTCCACAATTTTCATCGCAAAGACTTTTCGAAGGACATTCTTATACTACTTATGGACTAGCTTTATCAAATTTAAGTCAAAAATATCGAAATTCTTAACTTTTGAAAATTTTGAAAATGTTGTAAGGGGGGTGCTTCGAAAAATTCAAATTCAAATGTACACCTAAATTAAGGGTTTTTCTTCGATATTTTCCCACAATTTTCACCGCAAAGACTTTTCGACGGACATTTTAGATACTATCTAAGACTAGCTTTACTAATTTAAGTCAAAATATCGAAATTCAAACTTTTGAAAAATTTTTAAAATGTTGTAAGGGGGTGCTTCGAAAAATTCAAATTCAAATTTAAACCAGTTTATTTTTTAAATTTACCGCAAAGACTTTTCGAAGGACATTTTATACCATTTCTTCTACTTAAAGTATCGAAATTCTAAAATTTGGAAAATTTTGAAAATGTTGTAAGGGGGGTGCTTCGAAAAATTCAAATTCAAATTTACACCTAAATTGGGTTTTTCTTCGATATTTTCTCCACAATTTTCACCGCAAAGACTTTTTCGAAGGACATTTTATACTACTTTATGACTAGCTTTATCAATTTAAGTCAAAATATCGTTATTCTAAATTTTGAAAATTTTGAAAATGTTGTAAGGGGGTGCTTTCGAAAAATTGGAATTCAAATTTACACCTAAATTAAGGGTTTTTCTTCGATATTTTCCCACAATTTTCACCGCAAAGACTTTTCCGAAGGACATTTTATACTACTTATGACTACCTCTATCAACTTTAAGTCAAAATATCAAAATTCTAAATTTAGAAAAAATTTTGAAAATGTTGTAAGGGGGTGCTTCTCGAAAAAAATTCAAATTCAAATTTTACACCTAAATTAAGGGTTTTTCTTCGATATTTTCCACAATTTTCATCGCAAAGACTTTTCGAAGGACATGACTATTTATGACTTGCTTATCAATTTAAGTCAAAAATAACGAAATTCTAAATTTTGTGTACTCTTGAAAATGTTGTAAGTTTTTCTTTATCACAAATTTACACCTAAATTATGGTTTTTTCTTCGATATTTTACACAATTTTCATCGCAAAGACTTTTCCGAAGGACATTTTATACTATTTATGACTAGGCTTATCAATTTAAGTCAAATATCAAAAAATTCTTAAATTTTGAAAATTTGAAAATGTTGTAAGGGGGGTGCTTCGAAAATTCAAATTCAAATGTACACTCCTAAATTAAGGGTTTTTCTTCGATATTTTCCTACAATTTTCATCGCAAAGACTTTTCGAAGGACATTTTATACTATTTGTGATCACTAGTTTAATGAATTTAAGTCAAAATATCGAAATTCTAAATTTTGAAAATTTTGAAAATGTTGTAAGGGGGGTGCTTCGAAAATTCAAATTCAAATTTACACCTAAATTAAGGGTTTTTCTTTTCGATATTTCTTTTCACAATTTTCATCGCAAAGACTTTTCGGAAGGAAATTTTATACTATTTATGACTAGCTTTATCAATTTAAGTCAAAATATCGATATTCTAAATTTTGAAAAATTTTGAAAATGTTGTAAGGGAGATGCTTGGAAAAATTCAAATTCAAATTTACACCTAAATTAAGGGTTTTTCTTCAGATATTTTCCTTTACAATTTTCACCGCAAAGACTTTTCGAAGGAAATTTATACTATCCATGACTAGCTTTATCAATTTAAGTCAAAATATCAAAAATTCTAAATTTTGAAAATTTTTGAAAAGGTTGTAAGGGGGTGCTTCGAAAAATTCAAATTCACATTGACACCTAAATTAAGGGTTTTTCTTCGGCTATTTTCCACAATTTTCATCGCAAAGACTTTTCTAGCGATTATTTTATACTATTTATGACTAGCTTTATCAATTTAAGTCAAATATCGATATTCTAAATTTTGAAAAATTTTGAAAATGTTGTAAGGGGGGGTGCTTCGAAAAATTCAAATTCAAATTTACACCTAAATTAAGGGTTTTTCTTCGATATTTTCCACAATTTTCATCGCAAAGACTTTTCGAAGGACATTTTATACTACTTATGACTACCTCAATCAATTTAAGTCAAAATATCAAAATTCTAAATTTTGAAAATTTTGAAAATGTTGTAAGGGGGGTGCTTCGAAAAATTCAAATTCAAATTTACACCTAAATTAAGGGTTTTTCTTCGATATTTTTCACAATTTTCACCGCAAAGACTTTTCGAAGGACATTTTATACTACTTATGACTACCTCTATCAACTTAAGTCAAAATATCAAAATTCTAAATTTGGAAAAATGTTGAAAATGTTGTAAGGGGGGTGCTTCGAAAAATTCAAATTCAAATTTACACCTAAATTAAGGGTTTTTCTTCGATATTTTCCACAATTTTCATCGCAAAGACTTTTCGAAGGACATTTTATACTATTTATGACTAGCTTTATCAATTTAAGTCAAAATATCGATATTCTAAATTTTGAAAAATTTTGAAAATGTTGTAAGGGGGGTGCTTCGAAAAATTCAAATTCAAATTTAAACCTAAATTAAGGGTATTTCTTCGATATTTTTCACAATTTTCACCGCAAAGACTTTTCGAAGGACATTTTATACTACTTATGACTACCTCTATCAACTTAAGTCAAAATATCAAAATTCTAAATTTGGAAAAATGTTGAAAATGTTGTAAGGGGGGTGCTTCGAAAAATTCAAATTCACATTTACACCTAAATTAAGGGTTTTTCTTCGATATTTTCCACAATTTTCATCGCAAAGACTTTTCGAAGGACATTTTATACTATTTATGACTAGCTTTATCAATTTAAGTCAAAATATCGAAATTCTAAATTTGGAAAAATTTTGAAAATGTTGTAAGGGGGGTGCTTCGAAAAATTCAAATTCAAATTTACACCTAAATTAAGGGTTTTTCTTCGATATTTTTCCACAATTTTCTACCTCCGCAAAGACTTTTCGAAGGAAATTTTATATACTATTTATGACTAGCTTTATCAATTTAAGTCAAAATATCGAAATTCTAAATTTTGAAAATTTGAAAAATGTTAAAGGGGGTGCTTCGAAAAAATTCAAATTCAAATTTACACCTAAATTAAGGGTTTTTCTTCGATATTTTCCACAATTTTCATCGCAAAGACTTTTCGAAGGACATTTCATACTATTTGGCGACTAGCTTTATCAATTTAAGTCAAAATATCGAAATTCTGGGTTTTGAAAAATTTCTTTGAAAATGTTGTAAGGGGGGGTGCTTTGAAAAATTCAAATTCAAATTTACACCTAAATTAAGGGTTTTTCTTCGATATTTTCCACAATTTTCATCGCAAAGACTTTTCGAAGGACATTTTATACTATTTATGACTAGCTTTATCAATTTTAAGTCAAAATATCGATATCTCTACATTTTGAAAAAAATTTTTGAAAATGTTGTGTAAATGCTTCGAAAAATTCAAATTCAAATGTACACCTAAATTAAGGGTTTTTCTTCGGATATTTTCCACAATTTTCACCGGCAAAGACTTTTCGAAGGACATTTTATACTACTTATGACTACCTCTATCAACTTAAGTCAAAATATCAAAATTCTAAATTTTGGAAAATTTTTGAAAATGTTGTATGGGGTGCTTCTCGGTAAAATGTACCTCAAATTCAAATTTACACCTAAATTAAGGGTTTTTCTTCGATATTTTCCGGCCAATTTTCATCGCAAAGACTTTTCGAAGGACATTTTATACTATTTATGACTTTTCTATCAATTTAAGTCAAAAATAAGGTCGATATTCTTACATTTTGAAAATTTTGAAAATGTTGTAAGGGGGGTGCTTCGAAAAATTCAAATTCAAATGTACACCTAAATTAAGGGTTTTCTTCGATATTTTCCACAATTTTCATCGCTAAAGACTTTTCGAAGGACATTTTATACTACTTATGACTAGCTTTATCAATTTAAGTCAAAATATCAAAATTCTAAATTTTGAAAAATTTTGAAAATGTTGTAAGGGGGGTGCTTCGAAAAATTCAAATTCAAATTTACACCTAAGTTAAGGGTTTTTCTTCGATATTTTCCACAATTTTCACCGCAAAGACTTTTCGAAGGACATTTTATACTACTTATGACTACCTTTATCAATTTAAGTCAAAATATCGAAATTCTAAATTTTGAAAAATTTTGAAAATGTTGTAAGGGGGGTGCTTCGAAAAATTCAAATTCAAATTTACACCTAAATTAAGGGCTTTTCTTCGATATTTTCCACAATTTTCACCGCAAAGACTTTTCGAAGGACATTTTATACTACTTTATGACTACCTTTATCAATTTAAGTCAAAATATCAATATTCTAAATTTTGAAAAATTTTGAAAATGTTGTAAGGGGGGAATGCTTTGAAAATTCAAATTCAAATTAACACCTAAATTAAGGGTTTTTCTTCGATATTTTCCACAATTTTCACCGCAAAGACTTTTCGAAGGAAATTTTATACTACTTATGACTACCTTTATCAACTTAAGTCAAAATATCGAAATTCTAAATTTTGAAAAATTTTGAAAATGTTGTAAGGGGGGTGCTTCGAAAAATTCAAATTCAAATTTACACCTAAATTAAGGGTTTTTCTTCGATATTTTCCACAATTTTCACCGCAAAGACTTTTGAATTTAATTTATTTGATTTTTTGTGGGAGCTAAATTTTACTCGAAGGACATTTTATACTATTTATGACTACCTTTATCAATTTAAGTCAAAATATCGATAATTCTAAATTTTGAAAAATTTTGAAAATATTGTAAGGGGGGGTGCTTCGAAAATCTTCAAATTCAAATTTACAACTAAATTAAGGGTTTTTCTTCGATATTTTCCACAATTTTCACCGCAAAGACTTTTCGAAGGACATTTTATACTATTTATGACTACCTTTATCAATTTAAGTCAAAATATCGATATTCTAAATTTTGAAAAATTTTGAAAATGTTGTAAGGGGGAGTGCTTCGAAAAATTCAAATTCAAATTTACACCTAAATTAAGGGTTTTTCTTCGATATTTTCCACAATTTTCATCGCAAAGACTTTTTCGAAGGACATTTTATACTACTTATGACTAGCTTTATCAATTTAAGTCAAAATATATATCAAAAAATTCTAAATTTTGAAAAATTTTGAAAATGTTGTAAGGGGGTATGCTTCGAAAAATTCAAATTCAAATTTACACCTAAATTAAGGGTTTTTCTTCGATATTTTCCACAATTTTCATCGTAAAGACTTTCCGAAGGACATTTTATACTACTTATGACTACCTTTATCAATTTAAGTCAAAATATCGAAATTCTAAATTTTGAAAAATTTTTGGAAATGTTGTAAGGGGGAGTGCTTCGAAAAATTCAAATTCAAATTTACACCTAAATTAAGGGTTTTTCTTCGATATTTTCCACAATTTTCACCGCAAAGACTTTTCGAAGGACATTTTATACTATTTATGACTACCTCTATCAATTTAAGTCAAAATATCGAAATTCTAAATTTTGAAAAATTTTGAAAATGTTGTAAGGGGGATGCTTCGAAAAATTCAAATTCAAATTTACACCTAAATTAAGGGTTTTTCATCGATATTTTCCACAATTTTCATCGCAAAGACTTTTCGAAGCACATTTTATACTATTTATGACTAGCTTTATCAATTTAAGTCAAAATATCGAAAATTCTAAATTTTAAAAAATTTTGGAAAATGTTGTAAGGGGGAATGTTTCGAAAATTCAAATTCAAATTTACACCTAAATTAAGGGTTTTTCTTCGATATTTTCCACAATTTTCACCGCAAAGACTTTTCGAAGGAAATTTTATACTACTTATGACTAGCTTTATCAATTTAAGTCAAAATATCGAAATTCTAAATTTTGAAAAATTTTGAAAATGTTGTAAGGGGGGGTGCTTTTAAAAATTCAAATTCAAATTTACACCTAAATTAAGGGTTTTTCTTCGATATTTTGCATAATTTTCATCGCAAAGACTTTTCGAAGGACATTTTATACTACTTATGACTAGCTTTATCAATTTAAGTCAAAATATCGATAATTCTAAATTTTGAAAAATTTCTTGAAAATGTTGTAAGGGGGAAATGCTTCGAAAAATTCAAATTCAAATTTACACCTAAATTAAGGGTTTTTCTTCGATATTTTCCCACAATTTTCACCGTAAAGATTTTTCGAAGGACATTTTATACTACTTTATGACTACCTTTATCAATTTAAGTCAAAATATCAAAATTCTAAATTTTGAAAAATTTTGAAAATGTTGTAAGGGGGGTGCTTCGAAAAATTCAAATTCAAATTTACACCTAAATTAAGGGTTTTTCTTCGATATTTTTCACAATTTTCACCGCAAAGACTTTTCGAAGGACATTTTATACTACTTATGACTACCTCTATCAACTTAAGTCAAAATATCAAAATTCTAAATTTTGAAAAATTTTGAAAATGTTGTAAGGGGGGTGCTTCGAAAAATTCAAATTCAAATTTACACCTAAATTAAGGGTTTTTCTTCGATATTTTCCACAAGTTTCATCGCAAAGACTTTTCGAAGGACATTTTATACTATTTATGACTAGCTTTATCAATTTAAGTCAAAATATCGAAATTCTAAATTTTGAAAAATTTTGAAAATGTTGGAAGGGGGGGTGCTTCGGAAAATTCAAATTCAAATTTACACCTAAATTAAGAGTTTTTCTTTCGATATTTTTCCACAATTTTCACAGCAAAGACTTTTCCGAAGGACATTTTATACTACTTTATGACTACCTTTATCAATTTAAGTCAAAATATCAAAATTCTAAATTTTGAAAAATTTTTGAAAATGTTGTAAGGGGGAATGCTTTGAAAAATTCAAATTCAAATTTACACCTAAATTAAGGGTTTTTCTTCGATATTTTCCACAATTTTCACCGCAAAGACTTTTCGAAGGACATTTTATACTATTTATGACTAGCTTTATCAATTTAAGTCAAAATATCGATATTCTAAATTTTGAAAAATTATGAAAATGTTGTAAGGGGGATGCTTCGAAAAATTCAAATTCAAATTTACACCTAAATTAAGGGTTTTTCTTCGATATTTTCCACAATTTTCATCGTAAAGACTTTTTGAAGGAAATTTTATGCTACTTTATGACTAGCTTTATCAATTTAAGTCAAAATATCAAAATTCTAAATTTTGAAAATTTTTTGAAAATGTTGTAAGGGGGGTAGCCGAAAAATTCAAATTCAAATTTACACCTAAATTAAGGGTTTTTCTTTCTTCGATATTTTTCCACAATTTTCATCGTAAAGACTTTTCTGAAGGACATTTTATACTACTTATAAATACTTAATGAACTTAAGTCAAAATATCGAAATTCTAAATTTTGAAAAATTTTGAAAATGTTGTAAGGGGGGTGCTTCGAAAAATTCAAATTCAAATTTACACCTAAATTAAGGGTTTTTCTTCGATATTTTCCACAATTTTCATCGTAAAGACTGTTTGAAGGAAATTTTATACTATTTATGACTAGCTCTATCAATTTAAGTCAAAATATCGAAATTCTAAATTTTGAAAAATTTTGAAAATGTATTAAGGGGGGTGCTTCGAAAAATTCAAATTCAAATTTACACCTAAATTAAGGGTTTTTCTGCGATATTTTCCACAATTTTCATCGCAAAGACTTTTCGAAGCATTTATACTATTTATGATCATCTCTATCAATTTAAGTCAAAATATCAAAATTCTAAATTTTAAAAAATTTTGAAAATGTTGTAAGGGGGGTGCTTCGAAAAATTCAAATTCAAATTTACACCTAAATTAAGGGTTTTTCTTCGATATTTTCCACAATTTTCACCGCAAAGACTTTTTGAAGGACATTTTATACTACTTATGACTAGCTTTATCAACTTAAGTCAAAATATCAAAATTCTAAATTTTGAAAAATTTTGAAAATGTTGTAAGGGGGGTGCTTTATCACAAATTTACACCCCAAATTAAGGGTTTTTCTTCGATATTTTCCACAATTTTCATCGCAAAGACTTTTCGAAGGACATTTTATACTACTTATGACTAGCTTTATCAATTTAAGTCAAAATATCAAAATTCTAAATTTTGAAAAATTTTGAAAATGCTGTAAGGGGGGTGCTTCGAAAAATTCAAATTCAAATTTACACCTAAATTAAGGGTTTTTCTTCGATATTTTCCACAATTTTCATCGCAAAGACTTTTCGAAGGACATTTTATACTACTTATGACTACTTCTATCAATTTAAGTCAAAATATCAAAATTCTAAATTTTGAAAAATTTTTGAAAATGATGTAAGGGGGATGCTTTGAAAATTCACACAAATTTACACCTAAATTAAGGGTTTTTCTTCGATATTTTTCACAATTTTCACCGCAAAGTCTTTTGAAGGACATTTTATACTACTTATGACTACCTCTATCAACTTAAGTCAAAATATCAAAATTCTAAATTTTGAAAAATTTTGAAAATGTTGTAAGGGGGGTGCTTTATCACAAATTTACACCTAAATTAAGGGTTTTTCTTCGATATTTTCCACAATTTTCATCGCAAAGACTTTTCGAAGGACATTTTATACTATTTATGACTAGTTTATCAATTTAAGTCAAAATATCGAAATTCTAAATTTTGGAAAAATTTTGAAAATGTTGTAAGGGGGTGCTTCGAAAATTCAAAATTCAAATTTACACCTAAATTAAGGGTTTTTCTTCGATATTTTCCCGCAATTTTCATCGCAAAAGACTTTTCCGAAGGACATTTTATACTACTTATGATCACTTATCAACTTAAGTCAAAATATCAAAATTCTAAATTTTGAAAAATTTTGAAAATGTTGTAAGGGGGGTGCTTCGAAGAATTTAAATTCAAATTTACACCTAAATTAAGCGGTTTTTCCCGGATATTTTCCGCAATTTTCATCGCAAAGACTTTTCGGAAGGACATTTTATACTATTTATGACTAGCTTTATCAATTTAAGTCAAAATATCGAAATTCTAAATTTTGGCAAATTTTGAAAATGTTGTTGGCGGGTGCTTCGAAAAATTCAAATTCAAATTTACACCTAAATTAAGGGTTTTTCTTCGATATTTTCCACAATTTTCATCGCAAAGACTTTTCGAAGGGAAATTTTATACTATTTATGACTAGCTTTATCAATTTAAGTCAAAATATCGAAATTCTAAATTTTGAAAAATTTTGAAAATGTTGTAAAGGGGTGCTTCGAAAATTCAAATTCAAATTTACACCTAAATTAAGGGTTTTTCTTCGATATTTTCCACAATTTTCACCGCAAAGACTTTTCGAAGGACATTTTATACTACTTATGACTACCTCTATCAACTTAAGTCAAAATATCAAAATTCTAAATTTTGAAAAATTTTGAAAATGTTGTAAGGGGGGTGCTTCGAAAAATTCAAATTCAAATTTACACCTAAATTAAGGGTTTTTCATCGATATTTTCCACAATTTTCATCGTAAAGACTGTTCGAAGGACATTTTATACTACTTATGACTACCTCTATCAATTTAAGTCAAAATATCAAAATTGTAAATTTTGAAAAATTTTGAAAATGTTGTAAGGGGGTGCTTCGAAAAATTCAAATTCAAATTTACACCTAAATTAAGGGTTTTTCTTCGATATTTTCCACAATTTTCATAGCAAAGACTTTTCGAAGGACATTTTATACTATTTATGACTAGCTTTATCAATTTAAGTCAAAATATCGAAATTCTAAATTTTGAAAAATTTTGAAAATGTTGTAAGGGGGATGCTTCGAAAAATTCAAATTCAAATTTACACCTAAATTAAGGGTTTTTCTTCGATATTTTCCACAATTTTAATCGCAAAGACTTTTCGAAGGACATTTTATACTATTTATGACTAGCTTTATCAATTTAAGTCAAAATATCGATATTCTAAACTTTGAAAAATTTTGAAAATGTTGTAAGGGGGGTGCTTCGAAAAATTCAAATTCAAATTTACACCTAAATTAAGGGTTTTTCTTCGATATTTTCCACAATTTTCATCGTAAAGACTGTTCGAAGGACATTTTATACTACTTATGACTAGCTTTATCAATTTAAGTCAAAATATCGAAATTCTAAATTTTGAAAAATTTTAAAAATGTTGTAAGGGGGGTGCTTCGAAAAATTCAAATTCAAATTTACACCTAAATTAAGGGTTTTCCTTCGATATTTTCCACAATTTTCATCGCAAAGACTTTTCGAAGGACATTTTATACTACTTATGACTACCTCTATCAACTTAAGTCAAAATATCAAAATTCTAAATTTTGAAAAATTTTGAAAATGTTGTAAGGGGGGTGCTTCGAAGAATTTAAATTCAAATTTACACCTAAATTAAGGGTTTTTCTTCGATATTTTCCGCAATTTTCATCGCAAAGACTTTTCGAAGGACATTTTATACTATTTATGACTAGCTTTATCAATTTAAGTCAAAATATCGAAATTCTAAATTTTGAAAAATTTTGAAAATGTTGTAAGGGGGGTGCTTCGAAAAATTCAAATTCAAATTTACACCTAAATTAAGGGTTTTTCTGCGATATTTTCCACAATTTTCATCGCAAAGACTTTTCGAAGGACATTTTATACTACTTATGACTAGCTTTATCAATTTAAGTCAAAATATCGAAAATTCTAAATTTTGAAAAATTTTGAAAATGTTGTAAGGGGGGTGCTTCGAAAAATTCAAATTCAAATTTACACCTAAATTAAGGGTTTTTCTTCGATATTTTCCACAATTTTCACCGCAAAGACTTTTCGAAGGACATTTTATACTACTTATGACTAGCTTTATCAACTTAAGTCAAAATATCAAAATTCTAAATTTTGAAAAATTTTGAAAATGTTGTAAGGGGGGTGCTTCGAAAAATTCAAATTCAAATTTACACCTAAATTAAGGGTTTTTCTTCGATATTTTCCACAATTTTCATCGCAAAGACTTTTCGAAGGACATTTTATACTACTTATGACTAGCTTTATCAATTTAAGTCAAAATATCGAAATTCTAAATTTTGAAAAATTTTGAAAATGTTGTAAGGGGGGTGCTTCGAAAAATTCAAATTCAAATTTACACCTAAATTAAGGGTTTTTCTTCGATATTTTCCACAATTTTCATCGTAAAGACTGTTCGAAGGACATTTTATACTACTTATGACTAGCTTTATCAATTTAAGTCAAAATATCAAAATTCTAAATTTTGAAAAATTTTGAAAATGTTGTAAGGGGGGTGCTTCGAAAAATTCAAATTCAAATTTACACCTAAATTAAGGGTTTTTCTTCGATATTTTCCACAATTTTCATCGCAAAGACTTTTTGAAGGACATTTTATACTATTTATGACTAGCTTTATCAATTTAAGTCAAAATATCGATATTCTAAATTTTGAAAAATTTTGAAAATGTTGTAAGGGGGGTGCTTCGAAAAATTCAAATTCAAATTTACACCTAAATTAAGGGTTTTTCTTCGATATTTTCCACAATTTTCATCGTAAAGACTGTTCGAAGGACATTTTATACTACTTATGACTAGCTTTATCAATTTTACACCTAAATTAAGGGTTTTTCTTCGATATTTTCCACAATTTTCACCGCAAAGACTTTTCGAAGGACATTTTATACTACTTATGACTACCTTTATCAATTTAAGTCAAAATATCAAAATTCTAAATTTTGAAAAATTTTGAAAATGTTGTAAGGGGGGTGCTTCGAAGAATTCAAATTCAAATTTACACCTAAATTAAGGGTTTTTCTTCGATATTTTCCGCAATTTTCATCGCAAAGACTTTTCGAAGGACATTTTATACTATTTATGACTAGCTTTATCAATTTAAGTCAAAATATCGAAATTCTAAATTTTGAAAAATTTTGAAAATGTTGTAAGGCGGGTGCTTCGAAAAATTCAAATTCAAATTTACACCTAAATTAAGGGTTTTTCTTCGATATTTTCCACAATTTTCATCGCAAAGACTTTTCGAAGGAAATTTTATACTACTTATGACTAGCTTTATCAATTTAAGTCAAAATATCGAAATTCTAAATTTTGAAAAATTTTGAAAATGTTGTAAATGGGGTGCTTCGAAAAATTCAAATTCAAATTTACACCTAAATTAAGGGTTTTTCTTCGATATTTTTCACAATTTTCACCGCAAAGACTTTTCGAAGGACATTTTATACTACTTATGACTACCTCTATCAACTTAAGTCAAAATATCAAAATTCTAAATTTTGAAAAATTTTGAAAATGTTGTAAGGGGGGTGCTTCGAAAAATTCAAATTCAAATTTACACCTAAATTAAGGGTTTTTCTTCGATATTTTCCACAATTTTCATCGCAAAGACTTTTCGAAGGACATTTTATACTATTTATGACTACCTTTATCAATTTAAGTCAAAATATCAAAATTGTAAATTTTGAAAAATTTTGAAAATGTTGTAAGGGGGGTGCTTCGAAAAATTCAAATTCAAATTTACACCTAAATTAAGGGTTTTTCTTCGATATTTTCCACAATTTTCATCGCAAAGACTTTTCGAAGGATATTTTATACTATTTATGACTAGCTTTATCAATTTAAGTCAAAATATCGATATTCTAAATTTTGAAAAATTTTGAAAATGTTGTAAGGGGGATGCTTCGAAAAATTCAAATTCAAATTTACACCTAAATTAAGGGTTTTTCTTCGATATTTTCCACAATTTTAATCGCAAAGACTTTTCGAAGGACATTTTATACTATTTATGACTAGCTTTATCAATTTAAGTCAAAATATCGATATTCTAAACTTTGAAAAATTTTGAAAATGTTGTAAGGGGGGTGCTTCGAAAAATTCAAATTCAAATTTACACCTAAATTAAGGGTTTTTCTTCGATATTTTCCACAATTTTCATCGTAAAGACTGTTCGAAGGACATTTTATACTACTTATGACTAGCTTTATCAATTTAAGTCAAAATATCGAAATTCTAAATTTTGAAAAATTTTGAAAATGTTGTAAGGGGGGTGCTTCGAAAAATTCAAATTCAAATTTACACCTAAATTAAGGGTTTTCCTTCGATATTTTTCACAATTTTCACCGCAAAGACTTTTCGAAGGACATTTTATACTACTTATGACTACCTCTATCAACTTAAGTCAAAATATCAAAATTCTAAATTTTGAAAAATTTTGAAAATGTTGTAAGGGGGGTGCTTCGAAGAATTTAAATTCAAATTTACACCTAAATTAAGGGTTTTTCTTCGATATTATCCGCAATTTTCATCGCAAAGACTTTTCGAAGGACATTTTATACTATTTATGACTAGCTTTATCAATTTAAGTCAAAATATCGAAATTCTAAATTTTGAAAAATTTTGAAAATGTTGTAAGGGGGGTGCTTGGAAAAATTCAAATTCAAATTTACACCTAAATTAAGGGTTTTTCTTCGATATTTTCCACAATTTTCATCGCAAAGACTTTTCGAAGGAAATTTTATACTACTTATGACTAGCTTTATCAATTTAAGTCAAAATATCGAAATTTAAATTTTGAAAAATTTTGAAAAATGTTGTAAATGGGGGTGCTTCTGAAAATTCAAATTCAAATTTACACCTAAATTAAGGGTTTTTCTTCGATATTTTTCACAATTTTCACCGCAAAGACTTTTCGAAGGACATTTTATACTACTTATGACTACCTCTATCAACTTAAGTCAAAATATCGAAAATTCTAAATTCTTGAAAAATTTTGAAAAATGTTGTAAGGGGGGTGCTTCGAAAAATTCAAATTCAAATTTACACCTAAATTAAGGGTTTTTCTTCGATATTTTCCAGCAATTTTCATCGCAAAGACTTTTCGAAGGACATTTTATACTATTTATGACTAGCTTTAATAATTTTAAGTCAATATCGAAATTCAAAATTCTTGAAAAATTTTGAAATGTTGTAAGGGGGATGCTTCGAAAAAATTCAAATTCAAATTTACACCTAAATTAAGGGTTTTTCTTCGATATTTTCCACAATTTTAATCGCAAAGACTTTTCGAAGGACATTTTATACCATTTATGACTAGCTTTATCAATTTAAGTCAAAATATCGATATTCTAAACTTTGAAAAATTTTGAAAATGTTGTATGGGGGTGGGTCGTAAAATTCAAATTCAAATTTACACCTAAATTAAGGGTTTTTCTTCGATATTTTCCACAATTCTCTATCGTAAAGACTGTTCGAAGGACATTTTATACTACTTTATGACTAGTTTTTGTCAATTTAAGTCAAAATTTCTAAATTTTGAAAAATTTTGAAAATGTTGTAAGGGGGGTGTTTGGAAACTAGCAAATTCAAATTTACACCTAAATTAAGGGTTTTTCTTCGATATTTTTCACAATTTTCACCGCAAAGACTTTTCGAAGGACATTTTTATACCACTTATGACTACCTCTATCAATTTAAGTCAAAATATCGAAATTCTAAATTTTGAAAATTTTTAGAAAAATGTTGTAAGGGGGGTGCTTCGAAAAATTCAAATTCAAATTTACACCTAAATTAAGGTTTTTTCTTCGATATTTTCCACAATTTTCACCGCAAAGACTTTTCGAAGGAAATTTTATACTATTTAGGACTAGCTTTATCAATTTAAGTCAAAATATCGATATTCTAAATTTTGAAAAATTTTGAAAATGTTGTAAGGGGGGTGCTTCGAAAAATTCAAATTCAAATTAACACCTAAATTAAGGGTTTTTCTTCGATATTTTCCACAATTTTCATCGCAAAGACTTTTCGAAGGACATTTTATACTATTTATGACTAGCTTTATCAATTTAAGTCAAAATATCGATATTCTAAATTTTGAAAAATTTTGAAAATGTTGTAAGGGGGGTGCTTCGAAAAATTCAATTTCAAAATTTACACCTAAATTAAGGGTTTTTCTTCGATATTTTCCACAATTTTCACCGCAAAGACTTTTCGAAGGAAATTTTATACTATTTAGGACTAGCTTTATCAATTTAAGTCAAAATATCGATATTCTAAATTTTGAAAAATTTTGAAAATGTTGTAAGGGGGGTGCTTCGAAAAATTCAAATTCAAATTTACACCTAAATTAAGGGTTTTTCTTCGATATTTTCCACAATTTTCAGCGCAAAGACTTTTCGAAGGACATTTTATACTATTTATGACTAGCTTTATCAATTTAAAATATCGATATTCTAAATTTTGAAAAATTTTGAAAATTTTGTAAGGGGGGTGCTTCGAAAA
>JAEIFQ010001138.1:0-93485 GCA_018904025.1 Zaprionus vittiger | reverse complement strand
TTCGATATTTTCCACAATTTTCATCGCAAAGACTTTTCGAAGGACATTTTATACTACTTATGACTAGCTTTATCAATTTAAGTCAAAGTATCAAAATTCTAAATTTTGAAAAATTTTGAAAATGTTGTAAGGGGGGTGCTTCGAAAAATTCAAATTCAAATTTACACCTAAATTAAGGGTTTTTCTTCGATATTTTCCACAATTTTCACCGCAAAGACTTTTCGAAGGACATTTTATACTACTTATGACTACCTCTATCAACTTAAGTCAAAATATCGATATTCTAAATTTTGAAAAATTTTGAAAATGTTGTAAGGGGGTGCTTCGAAAATTAAATTCAAATTTACACCTAAATTAAGGGTTTTTCTTCGATATTTTTCACAATTTTCACCGCAAAGACTTTTCGAAGGACATTTTATACTACTTATGACTACCTCTATCAACTTAAGTCAAAATATCAAAATTCTAAATTTTGAAAAATTTTGAAAATGTTGTAAGGGGGGTGCTTTATCACAAATTTACACCTAAATTAAGGGTTTTTCTTCGATATTTTCCACAATTTTCATCGCAAAGACTTTTCGAAGGACATTTTATACTATTTATGAATAGCTTTATCAATTTAAGTCAAAATATCGAAATTCTAAATTTTGAAAAATTTTGAAAATGTTGTAAGGGGGGTGCTTCGAAAAATTCAAATTCAAATTTACACCTAAATTAAGGGTTTTTCTTCGATATTTTCCACAATTTTCACCGCAAAGACTTTTCGAAGGACATTTTATACTACTTATGACTACCTCTATCAACTTAAGTCAAAATATCAAAATTCTAAATTTTGAAAATGTTGTAAGGGGGGTGCTTTATCACAAATTTACACCTAAATTAAGGGTTTTTCTTCGATATTTTCCACAATTTTCATCGCAAAGACTTTTCGAAGGACATTTTATACTATTTATGACTAGCTTTATCAATTTAAGTCAAAATATCGAAATTCTAAATTTTGAAAAATTTTGAAAATGTTGTAAGGGGGGTGCTTCGAAAAATTCAAATTCAAATTTACACCTAAATTAAGGGATTTTCTTCGATATTTTCCACAATTTTCACCGCAAAGACTTTTCGAAGGACATTTTATACTATTTATGACTAGCTTTATCAATTTAAGTCAAAATATCGATATTCTAAATTTTGAAAAATTTTGAAAATGTTGTAAGGGGGGTGCTTCGAAAAATTCAAATTCAAATTTACACCTAAATTATGGGTTTGTCTTCGATATTTTCCACAATTTTCACCGCAAAGACTTTTTGAAGGACATTTTATACTACTTATGACTACCTCTATCAACTTAAGTCAAAATATCAAAATTCTAAATTTTGAAAAATTTTGAAAATGTTGTAAGGGGGGGTGCTTTATCACAAAATTTACACCTAAATTAAGGGTTTTTCTTCGATATTTTCCACAATTTTCATCGCAAAGACTTTTCGAAGGACATTTTATACTATTTATGACTAGCTTTATCAATTTAAGTCAAAATATCGAAATTCTAAATTTTGAAAAATTTTGAAAATGTTGTAAGGGGGGTGCTTCGAAAAATTCAAATTCAAATTTACACCTAAATTAAGGGTTTTTCTTCGATATTTTTCACAATTTTCACCGCAAAGACTTTTCGAAGGACATTTTATACTACTTATGACTACCTCTTATCAACTTAAGTCAAAATATCAAAATTCTAAATTTTGAAAAATTTTGAAAATTGTAAGGGGGTGCTTTAAATCAAACAAATTTACACCTAAATTAAGGGTTTTTCTTCGATATTTTCCACAATTTTCATCGCAAAGACTTTTCGAAGGACATTTTATACTATTTATGACTAGCTTTATCAATTTAAGTCAAAATATCGAAATTCTAAATTTTGAAAAATTTTGAAAATGTTGTAAGGGGGGTGCTTCGAAAAATTCAAATTCAAATTTACACCTAAATTAAGGGTTTTTCTTCGATATTTTCCACAATTTTCACCGCAAAGACTTTTCGAAGGACATTTTATACTATTTATGACTAGCTTTATCAATTTAAGTCAAAATATCGATATTCTAAATTTTGAAAAATTTTAAAAATGTTGTAAGGGGGGTGCTTCGAAAAATTCAAATTCAAATTTACACCTAAATTATGGGTTTGTCTTCGATATTTTCCACAATTTTCATCGCAAAGACTTTTCGAAGGACATTTTATACTACTTATGACTACCTCTATCAATTTAAGTCAAAATATCAAAATTCTAAATTTTGAAAAATTTTGAAAACGTTGTAAGGGGGGTGCTTCGAAAAATTCAAATTCAAATTTACACCTAAATTAAGGGTTTTTCTTCGATATTTTTCACAATTTTCACCGCAAAGACTTTTTGAAGGACATTTTATACTACTTATGACTACCTCTATCAACTTAAGTCAAAATATCAAAATTCTAAATTTTGAAAAATTTTGAAAATGTTGTAAGGGGGTGCTTTATCACAAATTTACACCTAAATTAAGGGTTTTTCTTCGATATTTTCCACAATTTTCATCGCAAAGACTTTTCGAAGGACATTTTATACTATTTATGACTAGCTTTATCAATTTAAGTCAAAATATCGATATTCTAAATTTTGAAAAATTTTGAAAATGTTGTAAGGGGGTGCTTCGAAAAATTCAAATTCAAATTTACACCTAAATTATGGGTTTGTCTTCGATATTTTCCACAATTTTCATCGCAAAGACTTTTCGAAGGACATTTTATACTACTTATGACTACCTCTATCAATTTAAGTCAAAATATCAAAATTCTAAATTTTGAAAAATTTTGAAAACGTTGTAAGGGGGGTGCTTCGAAAAATTCAAATTCAAATTTACACCTAAATTAAGGGTTTTTCTTCGATATTTTTCACAATTTTCACCGCAAAGACTTTTCGAAGGACATTTTATACTACTTATGACTACCTCTATCAACTTAAGTCAAAATATCAAAATTCTAAATTTTGAAAAATTTTGAAAATGTTGTAAGGGGGGTGCTTCGAAAAATTCAAATTCAAATTTACACCTAAATTAAGGGTTTTTCTTCGATATTTTCCACAATTTTCATCGCAAAGACTTTTCGAAGGACATTTTATACTATTTATGACTAGCTTTATCAATTTAAGTCAAAATATCGAAATTCTAAATTTTGAAAAATTTTGAAAATGTTGTAAGGGGGTGCTTCGAAAAATTCAAATTCAAATTTACACCTAAATTAAGGGTTTTTCTTCGATATTTTCCACAATTTTCACCGCAAAGACTTTTCGAAGGACATTTTATACTACTTATGACTACCTCTATCAACTTAAGTCAAAATATCAAAATTCTAAATTTTGAAAAATTTTGAAAATGTTGTAAGGGGGGTGCTTCGAAAAATTCAAATTCAAATTTACACCTAAATTAAGGGTTTTTCTTCGATATTTTCCACAATTTTCACCGCAAAGACTTTTCGAAGGACATTTTATACTATTTATGACTACCTCTATCAATTTAAGTCAAAATATCAAAATTCTAAATTTTGAAAAATTTTGAAAATGTTGTAAGGGGGGTGCTTCGAAAAATTCAAATTCAAATTTACACCTAAATTAAGGGTTTTTCTTCGATATTTTCCACAATTTTCACCGCAAAGACTTTTCGAAGGACATTTTATACTACTTATGACTAGCTTTATCAATTTAAGTCAAAATATCAAAATTCTAAATTTTGAAAAATTTTGAAAATGTTGTAAGGGGGGTGCTTCGAAAATTCAAATTCAAATTTACACCTAAATTAAGGGTTTTTCTTCGATATTTTCCACAATTTTCACCGCAAAGACTTTTTGAAGGACATTTTATACTATTTATGACTAGCTTTATCAATTTAAGTCAAAATATCGAAATTCTAAATTTTGAAAAATTTTGAAAATGTTGTAAGGGGGGTGCTTCGAAAAATTCAAATTCAAATTTACACCTAAATTAAGGGTTTTTCTTCGATATTTTCCACAATTTTCACCGCAAAGACTTTTCGAAGGACATTTTATACTACTTATGACTACCTCTATCAACTTAAGTCAAAATATCGAAATTCTAAATTTTGAAAAATTTTGAAAATGTTGTAAGGGGGTGCTTCGAAAAATTCAAATTCAAATTTACACCTAAATTAAGGGTTTTTCTTCGATATTTTCCACAATTTTCATCGCAAAGACTTTTCGAAGGACATTTTATACTATTTATGACTAGCTTTATCAATTTAAGTCAAAATATCGAAATTCTAAATTTTGAAAAATTTTGAAAATGTTGTAAGGGGGGTGCTTCGAAAAATTCAAATTCAAATTTACACCTAAATTAAGGGTTTTTCTTCGATATTTTTCACAATTTTCACCGCAAAGACTTTTCGAAGGACATTTTATACTACTTATGACTACCTCTATCAACTTAAGTCAAAATATCAAAATTCTAAATTTTGAAAAATTTTGAAAATGTTGTAAGGGGGGTGCTTCGAAAAATTCAAATTCAAATTTACACCTAAATTAAGGGTTTTTCTTCGATATTTTCCACAATTTTCATCGCAAAGACTTTTCGAAGGACATTTTATACTATTTATGACTAGCTTTATCAATTTAAGTCAAAATATCGAAATTCTAAATTTTGAAAAATTTTGAAAATGTTGTAAGGGGGGTGCTTCGAAAAAATTCAAATTCAAATTTACACCTAAATTAAGGGTTTTTCTTCGATATTTTCCACAATTTTCATCGCAAAGACTTTTCGAAGGACATTTTATACTATTTATGACTAGCTTTATCAATTTAAGTCAAAATATCGATATTCTAAATTTTGAAAAATTTTGAAAATGTTGTAAGGGGGGTGCTTCGAAAAATTCAAATTCAAATTTACACCTAAATTATGGGTTTGTCTTCGATATTTTCCACAATTTTCATCGCAAAGACTTTTCGAAGGACATTTTATACTACTTATGACTACCTCTATCAATTTAAGTCAAAATATCAAAATTCTAAATTTTGAAAAATTTTGAAAACGTTGTAAGGGGGGTGCTTCGAAAAATTCAAATTCAAATTTACACCTAAATTAAGGGTTTTTCTTCGATATTTTCCACAATTTTCACCGCAAAGACTTTTCGAAGGACATTTTATACTACTTTATGACTACCTCTATCAACTTAAGTCAAAATATCAAAATTCTAAATTTTGAAAAATTTTGAAAATGTTGTAAGGGGGGTGCTTCGAAAAATTCAAATTCAAATTTACACCTAAATTAAGGGTTTTTCTTCGATATTTTCCACAATTTTCATCGCAAAGACTTTTCGAAGGACATTTTATACTACTTATGACTAGCTTTATCAATTTAAGTCAAAATATCGAAATTCTAAATTTTGAAAAATTTTGAAATGTTGTAAGGGGGTGCTTCGAAAAATTCAAATTCAAATTTACACCTAAATTAAGGGTTTTTCTTCGATATTTTCCACAATTTTCACCGCAAAGACTTTTCGAAGGACATTTTATACTATTTATGACTAGCTTTATCAACTTAAGTCAAAATATCGAAATTCTAAATTTTGAAAAATTTTGAAAATGTTGTAAGGGGGGTGCTTCGAAAAATTCAAATTCAAATTTACACCTAAATTAAGGGTTTTTCTTCGATATTTTCCACAATTTTCACCGCAAAGACTTTTCGAAGGACATTTTATACTATTTATGACTAGCTTTATCAATTTAAGTCAAAATATCGATATTCTAAATTTTGAAAAATTTTGAAAATGTTGTAAGGGGGGTGCTTCGAAAAATTCAAATTCAAATTTACACCTAAATTAAGGGTTTTTCTTCGATATTTTCCACAATTTTCACCGCAAAGACTTTTCGAAGGACATTTTATACTACTTATGACTAGCTCTATCAATTTAAGTCAAAATATCGAAATTCTAAATTTTGAAAAATTTTGAAAATGTTGTAAGGGGGGTGCTTCGAAAAATTCAAATTCAAATTTACACCTAAATTAAGGGTTTTTCTTCGATATTTTTCACAATTTTCACCGCAAAGACTTTTCGAAGGACATTTTATACTACTTATGACTACCTCTATCAATTTAAGTCAAAATATCGAAATTCTAAATTTTGAAAAATTTTGAAAATGTTGTAAGGGGGGTGCTTCGAAAAATTCAAATTCAAATTTACACCTAAATTAAGGGTTTTTCTTCGATATTTTCCACAATTTTCATCGCAAAGACTTCAGGCATTATACTACTGACTAGCTCTATCAATTTAACAAAATATCAAAATTCTGAAAAATTTTGAAAATGTTGTAAGGGGGGTGCTTCGAAAAATTCAAATTCAAATTTACACCTAAATTAAGGGTTTTTCTTCGATATTTTCCACAATTTTCACCGCAAAGACTTTTCGAAGGACATTTTATACTACTTATGACTAGCTCTATCAATTTAAGTCAAAATATCAAAATTCTAAATTTTGAAAAATTTTGAAAATGTTGTAAGGGGGGTGCTTCGAAAAATTCAAATTCAAATTTACACCTAAATTAAGGGTTTTTCTTCGATATTTTCCACAATTTTCATCGCAAAGACTTTTCGAAGGACATTTTATACTATTTATGACTAGCTTTATCAATTTAAGTCAAAATATCAAAATTCTAAATTTTGAAAAATTTTGAAAATGTTGTAAGGGGGGTGCTTCGAAAAATTCAAATTCAAATTTACACCTAAATTAAGGGTTTTTCTTCGATATTTTCCACAATTTTCACCGCAAAGACTTTTCGAAGGACATTTTATACTATTTATGACTAGCTTTATCAATTTAAGTCAAAATATCGAAATTCTAAATTTTGAAAAATTTTGAAAATGTTGTAAGGGGGGTGCTTCGAAAAATTCAAATTCAAATTTACACCTAAATTAAGGGTTTGTCTTCGATATTTTCCACAATTTTCATCCAAACTTGGACTTTTTACACATTTTCACTACTTTATCACATTTATCAAAATATAATAAATTTTGAAAATTTGAAAATGTTGTAAGGGGGGTGCTTCGAAAAATTCAAATTCAAATTTACACCTAAATTAAGGGTTTTTCTTCGATATTTTCCACAATTTTCACCGCAAAGACTTTTCGAAGGACATTTTATACTACTTATGACTACCTCTATCAACTTAAGTCAAAATATCAAAATTCTAAATTTTGAAAAATTTTGAAAATGTTGTAAGGGGGGTGCTTCGAAAAATTCAAATTCAAATTTACACCTAAATTAAGGGTTTTTCTTCGATATTTTCCACAATTTTCATCGCAAAGACTTTTCGAAGGACATTTTATATTATTTATGACTAGCTTTATCAATTTAAGTCAAAATATCGAAATTCTAAATTTTGAAAAATTTTGAAAATGTTGTAAGGGGGGTGCTTCGAAAAATTCAAATTCAAATTTACACCTAAATTAAGGGTTTTTCTTCGATATTTTCCACAATTTTCACCGCAAAGACTTTTCGAAGGACATTTTATACTATTTATGACTACCTTTATCAACTTAAGTCAAAATATCAAAATTCTAAATTTTGAAAAATTTTGAAAATGTTGTAGGGGGGTGCTTCGAAAAATTCAAATTCAAATTTACACCTAAATTAAGGGTTTTTCTTCGATATTTTCCACAATTTTCATCGCAAAGACTTTTCGAAGGACATTTTATACTATTTATGACTAGCTTTATCAATTTAAGTCAAAATATCGAAATTCTAAATTTTGAAAAATTTTGAAAATGTTGTAAGGGGGGTGCTTCGAAAAATTCAAATTCAAATTTACACCTAAATTAAGGGTTTTTCTTCGATATTTTCCACAATTTTCACCGCAAAGACTTTTCGAAGGACATTTTATACTATTTATGACTAGCTTTATCAATTTAAGTCAAAATATCGAAATTCTAAATTTTGAAAAATTTTGAAAATGTTGTAAGGGGGGTGCTTCGAAAAATTCAAATTCAAATTTACACCTAAATTAAGGGTTTTTCTTCGATATTTTCCACAATTTTCATCGCAAAGACTTTTCGAAGGACATTTTATACTACTTATGACTACCTCTATCAATTTAAGTCAAAATATCAAAATTCTAAATTTTGAAAAATTTTGAAAATGTTGTAAGGGGGGTGCTTCGAAAAATTCAAATTCAAATTTACACCTAAATTAAGGGTTTTTCTTCGATATTTTCCACAATTTTCATCGCAAAGACTTTTCGAAGGACATTTTATACTATTTATGACTAGCTTTATCAATTTAAGTCAAAATATCGAAATTCTAAATTTTGAAAAATTTTGAAAATGTTGTAAGGGGGTGCTTCGAAAAATTCAAATTCAAATTTACACCTAAATTAAGGGTTTTTCTTCGATATTTTCCACAATTTTCATCGCAAAGACTTTTCGAAGGACATTTTATACTACTTATGACTACCTCTATCAATTTAAGTCAAAATATCAAAATTCTAAATTTTGAAAAATTTTGAAAATGTTGTAAGGGGGTGCTTCGAAAAATTCAAATTCAAATTTACACCTAAATTAAGGGTTTTTCTTCGAGATTTTCCACAATTTTCATCGCAAAGACTTTTCGAAGGACATTTTATACTACTTATGACTACCTCTATCAATTTAAGTCAAAATATCAAAATTCTAAATTTTGAAAAATTTTGAAAATGTTGTAAGGGGGTGCTTCGAAAAATTCAAATTCAAATTTACACCTAAATTAAGGGTTTTTCTTCGATATTTTCCACAATTTTCATCGCAAAGACTTTTCGAAGGACATTTTATACTATTTATGACTAGCTTTATCAATTTAAGTCAAAATATCGATATTCTAAATTTTGAAAAATTTTGAAAATGTTGTAAGGGGGGTGCTTCGAAAAATTCAAATTCAAATTTACACCTAAATTAAGGGTTTTTTTTTCGATATTTTCCACAATTTTCACCGCAAAGACTTTTTGAAGGACATTTTATACTATTTATGACTAGTTTTATCAATTTAAGTCAAAATATCGAAATTGTAAATTTTGAAAAATTTTGAAAATGTTGTAAAGGGGGTGCTTCGAAAAATTCAAATTCAAATTTACACCTAAATTAAGGGTTTTTCTTCGATATTTTTCACAATTTTCACCGCAAAGACTTTTCGAAGGACATTTTATACTATTTATGACTAGCTTTATCAATTTAAGTCAAAATATCGAAATTCTAAATTTTGAAAAATTTTGAAAATGTTGTAAGGGGGGTGCTTCGAAAAATTCAAATTCAAATTTACACCTAAATTAAGGGTTTTTCTTCGATATTTTCCACAATTTTCACCGCAAAGACTTTTCGAAGGACATTTTATACTATTTATGACTAGCTTTATCAATTTAAGTCAAAATATCGAAATTCTAAATTTTGAAAAATTTTGAAAATGTTGTAAGGGGGTGCTTCGAAAAATTCAAATTCAAATTTACACCTAAATTAAGGGTTTTTCTTCGATATTTTCCACAATTTTCATCGCAAAGACTTTTCGAAGGACATTTTATACTACTTATGACTACCTCTATCAACTTAAGTCAAAATATCAAAATTCTAAATTTTGAAACATTTTGAAAATGTTGTAAGGGGGGTGCTTCGAAAAATTCAAATTCAAATTTACACCTAAATTAAGGGTTTTTCTTCGATATTTTCCACAATTTTCATCGCAAAGACTTTTCGAAGGAAATTTTATACTATACTGACTAGCTTTATCAATTTAAGTCAAAATATCGTTATTCTAAATTTTGAAAAATTTTGAAAATGTTGTAAGGGGAGTGCTTCGAAAAATTCAAATTCAAATTTACACCTAAATTAACGGTTTTTCTTCGATATTTTCCACAATTTGCATCGCAAAGACTTTTCGAACGACATTTTATACTATTTATGACTAGCTTTATCAATTTAAGTCAAAATATCGAAATTCTAAATTTTGAAAAATTTTGAAAATGTTGTAAGGGGGGTGCTTCGAAAAATTCAAATTCAAATTTACACCTAAATTAAGGGTTTTTCTTCGATATTTTCCATAATTTTCATCGCAAAGACTTTTCGAAGGACTTTTTATACTACTTATGACTAGCTTTATCAATTTAAGTCAAAATATCGAAATTCTAAATTTTGAAAAATTTTGAAAAAGTTGTAAGGGGGGTGCTTCGAAAAATTCAAATTCAAATTTACACCTAAATTAAGGGTTTTTCTTCGATATTTTCCACAATTTTCATCGCAAAGACTTTTCGAAGGACATTTTATACTATTTATGACTAGCTTTATCAATTTAAGTCAAAATATCGATATTCTATATTTTGAAAAATTTTAAAAATGTTGTAAGGGGGGTGCTTCGAAAAATTCAAATTCAAATTTACACCTAAATTAAGGGTTTTTCTTCGATATTTTCCACAATTTTCACCGCAAAGACTTTTCGAAGGACATTTTATACTATTTATGACTAGCTTTATCAATTTAAGTCAAAATATCGAAATTCTAAATTTTGAAAAATTTTGAAAATGTTGTAAGGGGGGTGCTTCGAAAAATTCAAATTCAAATTTACACCTAAATTAAGGGTTTTTCTTCGATATTTTCCACAATTTTCATCGCAAAGACTTTTCGAAGGACATTTTATACTACTTATGACTACCTCTATCAACTTAAGTCAAAATATCAAAATTCTAAATTTTGAAACATTTTGAAAATGTTGTAAGGGGGGTGCTTCGAAAAATTCAAATTCAAATTTACACCTAAATTAAGGGTTTTTCTTCGATATTTTCCACAATTTTCATCGCAAAGACTTTTCGAAGGACATTTTATACTATTTATGACTAGCTTTATCAATTTAAGTCAAAATATCGAAATTCTAAATTTTGAAAAATTTTGAAAATGTTGTAAGGGGGGTGCTTCGAAAAATTCAAATTCAAATTTACACCTAAATTAAGGGTTTTTCTTCGATATTTTCCACAATTTTCACCGCAAAGACTTTTTGAAGGACATTTTATACTATTTATGACTAGTTTTATCAATTTAAGTCAAAATATCGAAATTGTAAATTTTGAAAAATTTTGAAAATGTTGTAAGGGGGGTGCTTCGAAAAATTCAAATTCAAATTTACACCTAAATTAAGGGTTTTTCTTCGATATTTTTCACAATTTTCACCGCAAAGACTTTTCGAAGGACATTTTATACTATTTATGACTAGCTTTATCAATTTAAGTCAAAATATCGAAATTCTAAATTTTGAAAAATTTTGAAAATGTTGTAAGGGGGGTGCTTCGAAAAATTCAAATTCAAATTTACACCTAAATTAAGGGTTTTTCTTCGATATTTTCCACAATTTTCACCGCAAAGACTTTTCGAAGGACATTTTATACTATTTATGACTAGCTTTATCAATTTAAGTCAAAATATCGAAATTCTAAATTTTGAAAAATTTTGAAAATGTTGTAAGGGGGGTGCTTCGAAAAATTCAAATTCAAATTTACACCTAAATTAAGGGTTTTTCTTCGATATTTTCCACAATTTTCATCGCAAAGACTTTTCGAAGGACATTTTATACTACTTATGACTACCTCTATCAACTTAAGTCAAAATATCAAAATTCTAAATTTTGAAACATTTTGAAAATGTTGTAAGGGGGGTGCTTCGAAAAATTCAAATTCAAATTTACACCTAAATTAAGGGTTTTTCTTCGATATTTTCCACAATTTTCATCGCAAAGACTTTTCGAAGGAAATTTTATACTATTTATGACTAGCTTTATCAATTTAAGTCAAAATATCGTTATTCTAAATTTTGAAAAATTTTGAAAATGTTGTAAGGGGGGTGCTTCGAAAAATTAAAATTCAAATTTACACCTAAATTAAGGGTTTTTCTTCGATATTTTCCACAATTTGCATCGCAAAGACTTTTCGAAGGACATTTTATACTATTTATGACTAGCTTTATCAATTTAAGTCAAAATATCGAAATTCTAAATTTTGAAAAATTTTGAAAATGTTGTAAGGGGGGTGCTTCGAAAAATTCAAATTCAAATTTACACCTAAATTAAGGGTTTTTCTTCGATATTTTCCACAATTTTCATCGAAAAGACTGTTCGAAGGACTTTTTATACTACTTATGACTAGCTTTATCAATTTAAGTCAAAATATCGAAATTCTAAATTTTGAAAAATTTTGAAAAAGTTGTAAGGGGGGTGCTTCGAAAAATTCAAATTCAAATTAACACCTAAATTAAGGGTTTTTCTTCGATATTTTCCACAATTTTCATCGCAAAGACTTTTCGAAGGACATTTTATACTATTTATGACTAGCTTTATCAATTTAAGTCAAAATATCGATATTCTATATTTTGAAAAATTTTAAAAATGTTGTAAGGGGGGTGCTTCGAAAAATTCAAATTCAAATTTACACCTAAATTAAGGGTTTTTCTTCGATATTTTCCACAATTTTCACCGCAAATACTTTTCGAAGGACATTTTATACTATTTATGACTAGCTTTATCAATTTAAGTCAAAATATCGAAATTGTAAATTTTGAAAAATTTTGAAAATGTTGTAAGGGGGGTGCTTCGAAAAATTCAAATTCAAATTTACACCTAAATTAAGGGTTTTTCTTCGATATTTTTCACAATTTTCACCGCAAAGACTTTTCGAAGGACATTTTATACTATTTATGACTAGCTTTATCAATTTAAGTCAAAATATCGAAATTCTAAATTTTGAAAAATTTTGAAAATGTTGTAAGGGGGTGCTTCGAAAAATTCAAATTCAAATTTACACCTAAATTAAGGGTTTTTCTTCGATATTTTCCACAATTTTCACCGCAAAGACTTTTCGAAGGACATTTTATACTATTTATGACTAGCTTTATCAATTTAAGTCAAAATATCGAAATTCTAAATTTTGAAAAATTTTGAAAATGTTGTAAGGGGGTGCTTCGAAAAATTCAAATTCAAATTTACACCTAAATTAAGGGTTTTTCTTCGATATTTTCCACAATTTTCACCGCAAAGACTTTTCGAAGGACATTTTATACTATTTATGACTAGCTTTATCAATTTAAGTCAAAATATCGAAATTCTAAATTTTGAAAAATTTTGAAAATGTTGTAAGGGGGTGCTTCGAAAAATTCAAATTCAAATTTACACCTAAATTAAGGGTTTTTCTTCGATATTTTCCACAATTTTCATCGCAAAGACTTTTCGAAGGACATTTTATACTACTTATGACTACCTCTATCAACTTAAGTCAAAATATCAAAATTCTAAATTTTGAAACATTTTGAAAATGTTGTAAGGGGGGTGCTTCGAAAAATTCAAATTCAAATTTACACCTAAATTAAGGGTTTTTCTTCGATATTTTCCACAATTTTCATCGCAAAGACTTTTCGAACGACATTTTATACTATTTATGACTATCTTTATCAATTTAAGTCAAAATATCGATATTCTAAATTTTGAAAAATTTTGAAAATGTTGTAAGGGGGGTGCTTCGAAAAATTCAAATTCAAATTTACACCTAAATTAAGGGTTTTTTTTTCGATATTTTCCACAATTTTCACCGCAAAGACTTTTTGAAGGACATTTTATACTATTTATGACTAGTTTTATCAATTTAAGTCAAAATATCGAAATTGTAAATTTTGAAAAATTTTGAAAATGTTGTAAAGGGGGTGCTTCGAAAAATTCAAATTCAAATTTACACCTAAATTAAGGGTTTTTCTTCGATATTTTCCACAATTTTCACCGCAAAGACTTTTCGAAGGACATTTTATACTATTTATGACTAGCTTTATCAATTTAAGTCAAAATATCGAAATTGTAAATTTTGAAAAATTTTGAAAATGTTGTAAGGGGGGTGCTTCGAAAAATTCAAATTCAAATTTACACCTAAATTAAGGGTTTTTCTTCGATATTTTTCACAATTTTCACCGCAAAGACTTTTCGAAGGACATTTTATACTATTTATGACTAGCTTTATCAATTTAAGTCAAAATATCGAAATTCTAAATTTTGAAAAATTTTGAAAATGTTGTAAGGGGGGTGCTTCGAAAAATTCAAATTCAAATTTACACCTAAATTAAGGGTTTTTCTTCGATATTTTCCACAATTTTCACCGCAAAGACTTTTCGAAGGACATTTTATACTACTTATGACTACCTCTATCAATTTAAGTCAAAATATCGATATTCTAAATTTTGAAAAATTTTGAAAATGTTGTAAGGGGGGTGCTTCGAAAAATTCAAATTCAAATTTACACCTAAATTAAGGGTTTTTTTTTCGATATTTTCCACAATTTTCACCGCAAAGACTTTTTGAAGGACATTTTATACTATTTATGACTAGTTTTATCAATTTAAGTCAAAATATCGAAATTGTAAATTTTGAAAAATTTTGAAAATGTTGTAAAGGGGGTGCTTCGAAAAATTCAAATTCAAATTTACACCTAAATTAAGGGTTTTTCTTCGATATTTTCCACAATTTTCACCGCAAATACTTTTCGAAGGACATTTTATACTATTTATGACTAGCTTTATCAATTTAAGTCAAAATATCGAAATTGTAAATTTTGAAAAATTTTGAAAATGTTGTAAGGGGGGTGCTTCGAAAAATTCAAATTCAAATTTACACCTAAATTAAGGGTTTTTCTTCGATATTTTTCACAATTTTCACCGCAAAGACTTTTCGAAGGACATTTTATACTATTTATGACTAGCTTTATCAATTTAAGTCAAAATATCGAAATTCTAAATTTTGAAAAATTTTGAAAATGTTGTAAGGGGGGTGCTTCGAAAAATTCAAATTCAAATTTACACCTAAATTAAGGGTTTTTCTTCGATATTTTCCACAATTTTCACCGCAAAGACTTTTCGAAGGACATTTTATACTATTTATGACTAGCTTTATCAATTTAAGTCAAAATATCGAAATTCTAAATTTTGAAAAATTTTGAAAATGTTGTAAGGGGGGTGCTTCGAAAAATTCAAATTCAAATTTACACCTAAATTAAGGGTTTTTCTTCGATACTTTCCACAATTTTCATCGCAAAGACTTTTCGAAGGACATTTTATACTACTTATGACTACCTCTATCAACTTAAGTCAAAATATCAAAATTCTAAATTTTGAAACATTTTGAAAATGTTGTAAGGGGGGTGCTTCGAAAAATTCAAATTCAAATTTACACCTAAATTAAGGGTTTTTCTTCGATATTTTCCACAATTTTCATCGCAAAGACTTTTCGAAGGAAATTTTATACTATTTATGACTAGCTTTATCAATTTAAGTCAAAATATCGTTATTCTAAATTTTGAAAAATTTTGAAAATGTTGTAAGGGGGGTGCTTCGAAAAATTCAAATTCAAATTTACACCTAAATTAAGGGTTTTTCTTCGATATTTTCCACAATTTGCATCGCAAAGACTTTTCGAAGGACATTTTATACTATTTATGACTAGCTTTATCAATTTAAGTCAAAATATCGAAATTCTAAATTTTGAAAAATTTTGAAAATGTTGTAAGGGGGGTGCTTCGAAAAATTCAAATTCAAATTTACACCTAAATTAAGGGTTTTTCTTCGATATTTTCCACAATTTTCATCGAAAAGACTGTTCGAAGGACTTTTTATACTACTTATGACTAGCTTTATCAATTTAAGTCAAAATATCGAAATTCTAAATTTTGAAAAATTTTAAAAATGTTGTAAGGGGGGTGCTTCGAAAAATTCAAATTCAAATTTACACCTAAATTAAGGGTTTTTCTTCGATATTTTCCACAATTTTCACCGCAAAGACTTTTCGAAGGACATTTTATACTATTTATGACTAGCTTTATCAATTTAAGTCAAAATATCGAAATTCTAAATTTTGAAAAATTTTGAAAATGTTGTAAGGGGGGTGCTTCGAAAAATTCAAATTCAAATTTACACCTAAATTAAGGGTTTTTCTTCGATATTTTCCACAATTTTCATCGCAAAGACTTTTCGAAGGACATTTTATACTACTTATGACTACCTCTATCAACTTAAGTCAAAATATCAAAATTCTAAATTTTGAAACATTTTGAAAATGTTGTAAGGGGGGTGCTTCGAAAAATTCAAATTCAAATTTACACCTAAATTAAGGGTTTTTCTTCGATATTTTCCACAATTTTCATCGCAAAGACTTTTCGAAGGACATTTTATACTATTTATGACTAGCTTTATCAATTTAAGTCAAAATATCGAAATTCTAAATTTTGAAAAATTTTGAAAATGTTGTAAGGGGGGTGCTTCGAAAAATTCAAATTCAAATTTACACCTAAATTAAGGGTTTTTCTTCGATATTTTCCACAATTTTCATCACAAAGACTTTTCGAAGGACATTTTATACTACTTATGACTACCTCTATCAATTTAAGTCAAAATATCAAAATTCTAAATTTTGAAAAATTTTGAAAATGTTGTAAGGGGGGTGCTTCGAAAAATTCAAATTCAAATTTACACCTAAATTAAGGGTTTTTCTTCGAGATTTTCCACAATTTTCATCGCAAAGACTTTTCGAAGGACATTTTATACTACTTATGACTACCTCTATCAATTTAAGTCAAAATATCAAAATTGTAAATTTTGAAAAATTTTGAAAATGTTGTAAGGGGCGTGCTTCGAAAAATTCAAATTCAAATTTACACCTAAATTAAGGGTTTTTCTTCGATATTTTCCACAATTTTCATCGCAAAGACTTTTCGAAGGACATTTTATACTATTTATGACTATCTTTATCAATTTAAGTCAAAATATCGATATTCTAAATTTTGAAAAATTTTGAAAATGTTGTAAGGGGGGTGCTTCGAAAAATTCAAATTCAAATTTACACCTAAATTAAGGGTTTTTTTTCGATATTTTCCACAATTTTCACCGCAAAGACTTTTTGAAGGACATTTTATACTATTTATGACTAGTTTTATCAATTTAAGTCAAAATATCGAAATTGTAAATTTTGAAAAATTTTGAAAATGTTGTAAGGGGGGTGCTTCGAAAAATTCAAATTCAAATTTACACCTAAATTAAGGGTTTTTCTTCGATATTTTTCACAATTTTCACCGCAAAGACTTTTCGAAGGACATTTTATACTATTTATGACTAGCTTTATCAATTTAAGTCAAAATATCGAAATTCTAAATTTTGAAAAATTTTGAAAATGTTGTAAGGGGGGTGCTTCGAAAAATTCAAATTCAAATTTACACCTAAATTAAGGGTTTTTCTTCGATATTTTCCACAATTTTCACCGCAAAGACTTTTCGAAGGACATTTTATACTATTTATGACTAGCTTTATCAATTTAAGTCAAAATATCGAAATTCTAAATTTTGAAAAATTTTGAAAATGTTGTAAGGGGGGTGCTTCGAAAAATTCAAATTCAAATTTACACCTAAATTAAGGGTTTTTCTTCGATATTTTCCACAATTTTCATCGCAAAGACTTTTCGAAGGACATTTTATACTACTTATGACTACCTCTATCAACTTAAGTCAAAATATCAAAATTCTAAATTTTGAAAAATTTTGAAAATGTTGTAAGGGGGGTGCTTCGAAAAATTCAAATTCAAATTTACACCTAAATTAAGGGTTTTTCTTCGATATTTTCCACAATTTTCATCGCAAAGACTTTTCGAAGGAAATTTTATACTATTTATGACTAGCTTTATCAATTTAAGTCAAAATATCGAAATTCTAAATTTTGAAAAATTTTGAAAATGTTGTAAGGGGGGTGCTTCGAAAAATTCAAATTCAAATTTACACCTAAATTAAGGGTTTTTCTTCGATATTTTCCACAATTTTCATCGCAAAGACTTTTCGAAGGACATTTTATACTACTTATGACTACCTCTATCAATTTAAGTCAAAATATCAAAATTGTAAATTTTGAAAAATTTTGAAAATGTTGTAAGGGGGGTGCTTCGAAAAAGTCAAATTCAAATTTACACCTAAATTAAGGGTTTTTCTTCGAGATTTTCCACAATTTTCATCGCAAAGACTTTTCGAAGGACATTTTATACTACTTATGACTACCTCTATCAATTTAAGTCAAAATATCAAAATTGTAAATTTTGAAAAATTTTGAAAATGTTGTAAGGGGCGTGCTTCGAAAAATTCAAATTCAAATTTACACCTAAATTAAGGGTTTTTCTTCGATATTTTCCACAATTTTCATCGCAAAGACTTTTCGAAGGACATTTTATACTATTTATGACTATCTTTATCAATTTAAGTCAAAATATCGATATTCTAAATTTTGAAAAATTTTGAAAATGTTGTAAGGGGGGTGCTTCGAAAAATTCAAATTCAAATTTACACCTAAATTAAGGGTTTTTCTTTCGATATTTTCCACAATTTTCACCGCAAAGACTTTTTGAAGGACATTTTATACTATTTATGACTAGTTTTATCAATTTAAGTCAAAATATCGAAATTGTAAATTTTGAAAAATTTTGAAAATGTTGTAAGGGGGGTGCTTCGAAAAATTCAAATTCAAATTTACACCTAAATTAAGGGTTTTTCTTCGATATTTTTCACAATTTTCACCGCAAAGACTTTTCGAAGGACATTTTATACTATTTATGACTAGCTTTATCAATTTAAGTCAAAATATCGAAATTCTAAATTTTGAAAAATTTTGAAAATGTTGTAAGGGGGGTGCTTCGAAAAATTCAAATTCAAATTTACACCTAAATTAAGGGTTTTTCTTCGATATTTTCCACAATTTTCACCGCAAAGACTTTTCGAAGGACATTTTATACTATTTATGACTAGCTTTATCAATTTAAGTCAAAATATCGAAATTCTAAATTTTGAAAAATTTTGAAAATGTTGTAAGGGGGTGCTTCGAAAAATTCAAATTCAAATTTACACCTAAATTAAGGGTTTTTCTTCGATATTTTCCACAATTTTCATCGCAAAGACTTTTCGAAGGACATTTTATACTACTTATGACTACCTCTATCAACTTAAGTCAAAATATCAAAATTCTAAATTTTGAAAAATTTTGAAAATGTTGTAAGGGGGGTGCTTCGAAAAATTCAAATTCAAATTTACACCTAAATTAAGGGTTTTTCTTCGATATTTTCCACAATTTTCATCGCAAAGACTTTTCGAAGGACATTTTATACTATTTATGACTAGCTTTATCAATTTAAGTCAAAATATCGTTATTCTAAATTTTGAAAAATTTTGAAAATGTTGTAAGGGGGGTGCTTCGAAAAATTCAAATTCAAATTTACACCTAAATTAAGGGTTTTTCTTCGATATTTTCCACAATTTGCATCGCAAAGACTTTTCGAAGGACATTTTATACTATTTATGACTAGCTTTATCAATTTAAGTCAAAATATCGAAATTCTAAATTTTGAAAAATTTTGAAAATGTTGTAAGGGGGGTGCTTCGAAAAATTCAAATTCAAATTTACACCTAAATTAAGGGTTTTTCTTCGATATTTTCCACAATTTTCATCGAAAAGACTGTTCGAAGGACATTTTATACTACTTATGACTAGCTTTATCAATTTAAGTCAAAATATCGAAATTCTAAATTTTGAAAAATTTTGAAAAAGTTGTAAGGGGGGTGCTTCGAAAAATTCAAATTCAAATTTACACCTAAATTAAGGGTTTTTCTTCGATATTTTCCACAATTTTCATCGCAAAGACTTTTCGAAGGACATTTTATACTATTTATGACTAGCTTTATCAATTTAAGTCAAAATATCGAAATTCTAAATTTTGAAAAATTTTGAAAATGTTGTAAGGGGGTGCTTCGAAAAATTCAAATTCAAATTTACACCTAAATTAAGGGTTTTTCTTCGATATTTTCCACAATTTTCACCGCAAAGACTTTTCGAAGGACATTTTATACTATTTATGACTAGCTTTATCAATTTAAGTCAAAATATCGAAATTCTAAATTTTGAAAAATTTTGAAAATGTTGTAAGGGGGGTGCTTCGAAAAATTCAAATTCAAATTTACACCTAAATTAAGGGTTTTTCTTCGATATTTTCCACAATTTTCATCGCAAAGACTTTTCGAAGGACATTTTATACTACTTATGACTACCTCTATCAACTTAAGTCAAAATATCAAAATTCTAAATTTTGAAAAATTTTGAAAATGTTGTAAGGGGGGTGCTTCGAAAAATTCAAATTCAAATTTACACCTAAATTAAGGGTTTTTCTTCGATATTTTCCACAATTTTCATCGCAAAGACTTTTCGAAGGAAATTTTATACTATTTATGACTAGCTTTATCAATTTAAGTCAAAATATCGTTATTCTAAATTTTGAAAAATTTTGAAAATGTTGTAAGGGGAGTGCTTCGAAAAATTAAAATTCAAATTTACACCTAAATTAAGGGTTTTTCTTCGATATTTTCCACAATTTGCATCGCAAAGACTTTTCGAACGACATTTTATACTATTTATGACTAGCTTTATCAATTTAAGTCAAAATATCGAAATTCTAAATTTTGAAAAATTTTGAAAATGTTGTAAGGGGGGTGCTTCGAAAAATTCAAATTCAAATTTACACCTAAATTAAGGGTTTTTCTTCGATATTTTCCACAATTTTCATCGAAAAGACTGTTCGAAGGACTTTTTATACTACTTATGACTAGCTTTATCAATTTAAGTCAAAATATCGAAATTCTAAATTTTGAAAAATTTTGAAAAAGTTGTAAGGGGGGTGCTTCGAAAAATTCAAATTCAAATTTACACCTAAATTAAGGGTTTTTCTTCGATATTTTCCACAATTTTCATCGCAAAGACTTTTCGAAGGACATTTTATACTATTTATGACTAGCTTTATCAATTTAAGTCAAAATATCGAAATTCTAAATTTTGAAAAATTTTGAAAATGTTGTAAGGGGGGTGCTTCGAAAAATTCAAATTCAAATTTACACCTAAATTAAGGGTTTTTCTTCGATATTTTTCACATTTTTCACCGCAAAGACTTTTCGAAGGACATTTTATACTATTTATGACTAGCTTTATCAATTTAAGTCAAAATATCGAAATTCTAAATTTTGAAAAATTTTGAAAATGTTGTAAGGGAGGTGCTTCGAAAAATTCAAATTCAAATTTTCACCTAAATTAAGGGTTTTTCTTCGATATTTTCCACAATTTTCACCGCAAAGACTTTTCGAAGGAAATTTTATACTATTTATGACTAGCTTTATCAATTTAAGTCAAAATATCGAAATTCTAAATTTTGAAAAATTTTGAAAATGTTGTAAGGGGGTGCTTCGAAAAATTCAAATTCAAATTTACAACCAAATTAAGGGTTTTTCTTCGATATTTTTCACAATTTTCACCGCAAAGACTTTTTCAAGGACATTTTATACTACTTATGACTACCTCTATCAACTTAAGTCAAAATATCAAAATTCTAAATTTTGAAAAATTTTGAAAATGTTGTAAGGGGGTGCTTTGAAAAATTCAAATTCAAATTTACACCTAAATTAAGGGTTTTTCTTCGATATTTTCCACAATTTTCATCGCAAAGACTTTTCGAAGGACATTTTATACTATTTATGACTAGCTTTATCAATTTAAGTCAAAATATCGAAATTCTAAATTTTGAAAATGTTGTAAGGGGGGTGCTTCGAAAAATTCAAATTCAAATTTACACCTAAATTAAGGGTTTTTCTTCGATATTTTCCACAATTTTCATCGCAAAGACTTTTCGAAGGACATTTTATACTATTTATGAATAGCTTTATCAATTTAAGTCAAAATATCGAAATTCTAAATTTTGAAAAAGTTTTAAATGTTGTAAGGGGGGTGCTTCGAAAAATTCAAATTCATATTTACACCTAAATTAAGGGTTTTTATTCGATATTTTCCACAATTTTCATCGCAAAGACTTTTCGAAGGACATTTTATACTATTTATGACTAGCTTTATCAATTTAAGTCAAAATATCAAAATTCTAAATTTTGAAAAATTTTGAAAATGTTGTAAGGGGGGTGCTTCGAAAAATTCAAATTCAAATTTACACCTAAATGAAGGGTTTTTCTTCGATATTTTTCACAATTTTCACCGCAAAGACTTTTCGAAGGACATTTTATACTACTTATGACTACCTCTATCAACTTAAGTCAAAATATCAAAATTCTAAATTTTGAAAAATTTTGAAAAATTTTGAAAATGTTGTAAGGGGGGTGCTTCGAAAAATTCAAATTCAAATTTACACCTAAATTAAGGGTTTTTCTTCGATATTTTCCACAATTTTCATCGCAAATACTTTTCGAAGGACATTTTATACTATTTATGACTAGCTTTATCAATTTAAGTCAAAATATCGAAATTCTAAATTTTGAAAAATTTTGAAAATGTTGTAAGGGAGGTGCTTCGAAAAATGCAAATTCAAATTTACACCTAAATTAAGGGTTTTTCTTCGATATTTTCCACAATTTTCATCGCAAAGACTTTTCGAAGGACATTTTATACTATTTATGACTAGCTTTATCAATTTAAGTCAAAATATCGATATTCTAAATTTTGAAAAATTTTGAAAATGTTGTAAGGGGGGTGCTTCGAAAAATTCAAATTCAAATTTACACCTAAATTAAGGGTTTTTCTTCGATATTTTCCACAATTTTCATCGTAAAGACTGTTCGAAGGACATTTTATACTACTTATGACTAGCTTTATCAATTTAAGTCAAAATATCGAAATTCTAAATTTTGAAAAATTTTGAAAAAGTTGTAAGGGGGGTGCTTCGAAAAATTCAAATTCAAATTTACACCTAAATTAAGGGTTTTTCTTCGATATTTTCCACAATTTTCACCGCAAAGACTTTTCGAAGGACATTTTATACTATTTATGACTAGCTTTATCAATTTAAGTCAAAATATCGATATTCTATATTTTGAAAAATTTTAAAAATGTTGTAAGGGGGGTGCTTCGAAAAATTCAAATTCAAATTTACACCTAAATTAAGGGTTTTTCTTCGATATTTTCCACAATTTTCACCGCAAATACTTTTCGAAGGACATTTTATACTATTTATGACTAGCTTTATCAATTTAAGTCAAAATATCGAAATTCTAAATTTTGAAAAATTTTGAAAATGTTGTAAGGGGGGTGCTTCGAAAAATTCAAATTCAAATTTACACCTAAATTAAGGGTTTTTCTTCGATATTTTCCACAATTTTCACCGCAAAGACTTTTCGAAGGACATTTTATACTATTTATGACTAGCTTTATCAATTTAAGTCAAAATATCGAAATTCTAAATTTTGAAAAATTTTGAAAATGTTGTAAGGGGGGTGCTTCGAAAAATTCAAATTCAAATTTACACCTAAATTAAGGGTTTTTCTTCGATATTTTCCACAATTTTCATCGCAAAGACTTTTCGAAGGACATTTTATACTACTTATGACTACCTCTATCAACTTAAGTCAAAATATCAAAATTCTAAATTTTGAAACATTTTGAAAATGTTGTAAGGGGGGTGCTTCGAAAAATTCAAATTCAAATTTACACCTAAATTAAGGGTTTTTCTTCGATATTTTCCACAATTTTCATCGCAAAGACTTTTCGAAGGACATTTTATACTATTTATGACTAGCTTTATCAATTTAAGTCAAAATATCGTTATTCTAAATTTTGAAAAATTTTGAAAATGTTGTAAGGGGGGTGCTTCGAAAAATTCAAATTCAAATTTACACCTAAATTAAGGGTTTTTGTTAGATATTTTCCACAATTTTCATCGCAAAGACTTTTCGAAGGACATTTTATACTATTTATGACTAGCTTTATCAATTTAAGTCAAAATATCGATATTCTAAATTTTGAAAAATTTTGAAAATGTTGTAAGGGGGGTGCTTCGAAAAATTCAAATTCAAATTTACACCTAAATTAAGGGTTTTTCTTCGATATTTTCCACAATTTTCATCGTAAAGACTGTTCGAAGGACATTTTATACTACTTATGACTAGCTTTATCAATTTAAGTCAAAATATCGAAATTCTAAATTTTGAAAAATTTTGAAAAAGTTGTAAGGGGGGTGCTTCGAAAAATTCAAATTCAAATTTACACCTAAATTAAGGGTTTTTCTTCGATATTTTCCACAATTTTCATCGCAAAGACTTTTCGAAGGACATTTTATACTATTTATGACTAGCTTTATCAATTTAAGTCAAAATATCGATATTCTATATTTTGAAAAATTTTAAAAATGTTGTAAGGGGGGTGCTTCGAAAAATTCAAATTCAAATTTACACCTAAATTAAGGGTTTTTCTTCGATATTTTCCACAATTTTCACCGCAAATACTTTTCGAAGGACATTTTATACTATTTATGACTAGCTTTATCAATTTAAGTCAAAATATCGAAATTCTAAATTTTGAAAAATTTTGAAAATGTTGTAAGGGGGTGCTTCGAAAAATTCAAATTCAAATTTACACCTAAATTAAGGGTTTTTCTTCGATATTTTCCACAATTTTCACCGCAAAGACTTTTCGAAGGACATTTTATACTATTTATGACTAGCTTTATCAATTTAAGTCAAAATATCGAAATTCTAAATTTTGAAAAATTTTGAAAATGTTGTAAGGGAGGTGCTTCGAAAAATTCAAATTCAAATTTTCACCTAAATTAAGGGTTTTTCTTCGATATTTTCCACAATTTTCACCGCAAAGACTTTTCGAAGGAAATTTTATACTATTTATGACTAGCTTTATCAATTTAAGTCAAAATATCGAAATTCTAAATTTTGAAAAATTTTGAAAATGTTGTAAGGGGGATGCTTCGAAAAATTCAAATTCAAATTTACACCTAAATTAAGGGTTTTTCTTCGATATTTTCCACAATTTTCATCGCAAAGACTTTTCGAAGGACATTTTACACTACTTATGACTACCTCTATCAATTTAAGTCAAAATATCGAAATTCTAAATTTTGAAAAATTTTGAAAATGTTGTAAGGGGGGTGCTTCGAAAAATTCAAATTCAAATTTACACCTAAATTAAGGGTTTTTCTTCGATATTTTCCACAATTTTCACCGCAAAGACTTTTCGAAGGACATTTTATACTATTTATGACTAGCTTTATCAATTTAAGTCAAAATATCGAAATTCTAAATTTTGAAAAATTTTGAAAATGTTGTAAGGGGGGTGCTTCGAAAAATTCAAATTCAAATTTACACCTAAATTAAGGGTTTTTCTTCGATATTTTCCACAATTTTCATCGCAAAGACTTTTCGAAGGACATTTTATACTATTTATGACTAGCTTTATCAATTTAAGTCAAAATATCGTTATTCTAAATTTTGAAAAATTTTGAAAATGTTGTAAGGGGGTGCTTCGAAAAATTCAAATTCAAATTTACACCTAAATTAAGGGTTTTTCTTCGATATTTTCCAAAATTTTCATCGCAAAGACTTTTCGAAGGACATTTTATACTATTTATGACTAGCTTTATCAATTTAAGTCAAAATATCGTTATTCTAAATTTTGAAAAATTTTGAAAATGTTGTAAGGGGGGTGCTTCGAAAAATTCAAATTCAAATTTACACCTAAATTAAGGGTTTTTCTTCGATATTTTCCACAATTTTCATCGCAAAGACTTTTCGAAGGACATTTTATACTATTTATGACTAGCTTTATCAATTTAAGTCAAAATATCGATATTCTAAATTTTGAAAAATTTTGAAAATGTTGTAAGGGGGGTGCTTCGAAAAATTCAAATTCAAATTTACACCTAAATTAAGGGTTTTTCTTCGATATTTTCCACAATTTTCATCGTAAAGACTGTTCGAAGGACATTTTATACTACTTATGACTAGCTTTATCAATTTAAGTCAAAATATCGAAATTCTAAATTTTGAAAAATTTTGAAAAAGTTGTAAGGGGGGTGCTTCGAAAAATTCAAATTCAAATTTACACCTAAATTAAGGGTTTTTCTTCGATATTTTTCACAATTTTCACCGCAAAGAATTTTCGAAGGACATTTTATACTATTTATGACTAGCTTTATCAATTTAAGTCAAAATATCGAAATTCTAAATTTTGAAAAATTTTGAAAATGTTGTAAGGGGGGTGCTTCGAAAAATTCAAATTCAAATTTACACCTAAATTAAGGGTTTTTCTTCGATATTTTCCACAATTTTCATCGCAAAGACTTTTCGAAGGACATTTTATACTACTTATGACTACCTCTACCAACTTAAGTCAAAATATCAAAATTCTAAATTTTGAAACATTTTGAAAATGTTGTAAGGGGGGTGCTTCGAAAAATTCAAATTCAAATTTACACCTAAATTAAGGGTTTTTCTTCGATATTTTCCACAATTTTCATCGCAAAGACTTTTCGAAGGACATTTTATACTATTTATGACTAGCTTTATCAATTTAAGTCAAAATATCGTTATTCTAAATTTTGAAAAATTTTGAAAATGTTGTAAGGGGGGTGCTTCGAAAAATTCAAATTCAAATTTACACCTAAATTAAGGGTTTTTCTTCGATATTTTCCACAATTTTCATCGCAAAGACTTTTCGAAGGACATTTTATACTATTTATGACTAGCTTTATCAATTTAAGTCAAAATATCGATATTCTAAATTTTGAAAAATTTTGAAAATGTTGTAAGGGGGGTGCTTCGAAAAATTCAAATTCAAATTTACACCTAAATTAAGGGTTTTTCTTCGATATTTTCCACAATTTTCATCGTAAAGACTTTTCGAAGGACATTTTATACTACTTATGACTAGCTTTATCAATTTAAGTCAAAATATCGAAATTCTAAATTTTGAAAAATTTTGAAAAAGTTGTAAGGGGGGTGCTTCGAAAAATTCAAATTCAAATTTACACCTAAATTAAGGGTTTTTCTTCGATATTTTCCACAATTTTCACCGCAAATACTTTTCGAAGGACATTTTATACTATTTATGACTAGCTTTATCAATTTAAGTCAAAATATCGAAATTCTAAATTTTGAAAAATTTTGAAAATGTTGTAAGGGGGGTGCTTCGAAAAATTCAAATTCAAATTTACACCTAAATTAAGGGTTTTTCTTCGATATTTTTCACAATTTTCACCGCAAAGACTTTTCGAAGGACATTTTATACTATTTATGACTAGCTTTATCAATTTAAGTCAAAATATCGAAATTCTAAATTTTGAAAAATTTTGAAAATGTTGTAAGGGAGGTGCTTCGAAAAATTCAAATTCAAATTTTCACCTAAATTAAGGGTTTTTCTTCGATATTTTCCACAATTTTCACCGCAAAGACTTTTCGAAGGAAATTTTATACTATTTATGACTAGCTTTATCAATTTAAGTCAAAATATCGAAATTCTAAATTTTGAAAAATTTTGAAAATGTTGTAAGGGGGATGCTTCGAAAAATTCAAATTCAAATTTACACCTAAATTAAGGGTTTTTCTTCGATATTTTCCACAATTTTCATCGCAAAGACTTTTCGAAGGACATTTTACACTACTTATGACTACCTCTATCAATTTAAGTCAAAATATCGAAATTCTAAATTTTGAAAAATTTTGAAAATGTTGTAAGGGGGGTGCTTCGAAATATTCAAATTCAAATTTACAACCAAATTAAGGGTTTTCCTTCGATATTTTTCACAATTTTCACCGCAAAGACTTTTTGAAGGACATTTTATACTACTTATGACTACCTCTATCAACTTAAGTCAAAATATCAAAATTCTAAATTTTGAAAATATTGTAAGGGGGTGCTTCGAAAAATTCAAATTCAAATTTACACCTAAATTAAGGGTTTTTCTTCGATATTTTCCACAATTTTCATCGCAAAGACTTTTCGAAGGACATTTTATACTATTTATGACTAGCTTTATCAATTTAAGTCAAAATATCGTTATTCTAAATTTTGAAAAATTTTGAAAATGTTGTAAGGGGGGTGCTTCGAAAAATTCAAATTCAAATTTACACCTAAATTAAGGGTTTTTCTTCGATATTTTCCACAATTTTCATCGCAAAGACTTTTCGAAGGACATTTTATACTATTTATGACTAGCTTTATCAATTTAAGTCAAAATATCGTTATTCTAAATTTTGAAAAATTTTGAAAATGTTGTAAGGGGGGTGCTTCGAAAAATTCAAATTCAAATTTACACCTAAATTAAGGGTTTTTCTTCGATATTTTCCACAATTTTCATCGCAAAGACTTTTCGAAGGACATTTTATACTATTTATGACTAGGGGGGTGCTTCGAAAAATTCAAATTCAAATTTACACCTAAATTAAGGGTTTTTCTTCGATATTTTTCACAATTTTCACCGCAAAGACTTTTCGAAGGACATTTTATACTATTTATGACTAGCTTTATCAATTTAAGTCAAAATATCGAAATTCTAAATTTTGAAAAATTTTGAAAATGTTGTAAGGGAGGTGCTTCGAAAAATTCAAATTCAAATTTTCACCTAAATTAAGGGTTTTTCTTCGATATTTTCCACAATTTTCACCGCAAAGACTTTTCGAAGGAAATTTTATACTATTTATGACTAGCTTTATCAATTTAAGTCAAAATATCGAAATTCTAAATTTTGAAAAATTTTGAAAATGTTGTAAGGGGGATGCTTCGAAAAATTCAAATTCAAATTTACACCTAAATTAAGGGTTTTTCTTCGATATTTTCCACAATTTTCATCGCAAAGACTTTTCGAAGGACATTTCACACTACTTATGACTACCTCTATCAATTTAAGTCAAAATATCGAAATTCTAAATTTTGAAAAATTTTGAAAATGTTGTAAGGGGGGTGCTTCGAAATATTCAAATTCAAATTTACAACCAAATTAAGGGTTTTCCTTCGATATTTTTCACAATTTTCACCGCAAAGACTTTTTGAAGGACATTTTATACTACTTATGACTACCTCTATCAACTTAAGTCAAAATATCAAAATTCTAAATTTTGAAAATATTGTAAGGGGGGTGCTTCGAAAAATTCAAATTCAAATTTACACCTAAATTAAGGGTTTTTCTTCGATATTTTCCACAATTTTCATCGCAAAGACTTTTCGAAGGACATTTTATACTATTTATGACTAGCTTTATCAATTTAAGTCAAAATATCGTTATTCTAAATTTTGAAAAATTTTGAAAATGTTGTAAGGGGGTGCTTCGAAAAATTCAAATTCAAATTTACACCTAAATTAAGGGTTTTTCTTCGATATTTTCCACAATTTTCATCGCAAAGACTTTTCGAAGGACATTTTATACTACTTATGACTACCTCTATCAACTTAAGTCAAAATATCAAAATTCTAAATTTTGAAACATTTTGAAAATGTTGTAAGGGGGGTGCTTCGAAAAATTCAAATTCAAATTTACACCTAAATTAAGGGTTTTTCTTCGATATTTTCCACAATTTTCATCGCAAAGACTTTTCGAAGGACATTTTATACTATTTATGACTAGCTTTATCAATTTAAGTCAAAATATCGTTATTCTAAATTTTGAAAAATTTTGAAAATGTTGTAAGGGGGTGCTTCGAAAAATTCAAATTCAAATTTACACCTAAATTAAGGGTTTTTCTTCGATATTTTCCACAATTTTCATCGCAAAGACTTTTCGAAGGACATTTTATACTATTTATGACTAGCTTTATCAATTTAAGTCAAAATATCGATATTCTAAATTTTGAAAAATTTTGAAAATGTTGTAAGGGGGGTGCTTCGAAAAATTCAAATTCAAATTTACACCTAAATTAAGGGTTTTTCTTCGATATTTTCCACAATTTTCATCGTAAAGACTGTTCGAAGGACATTTTATACTACTTATGACTAGCTTTATCAATTTAAGTCAAAATATCGAAATTCTAAATTTTGAAAAATTTTGAAAAAGTTGTAAGGGGGGTGCTTCGAAAAATTCAAATTCAAATTTACACCTAAATTAAGGGTTTTTCTTCGATATTTTCCACAATTTTCATCGCAAAGACTTTTCGAAGGACATTTTATACTATTTATGACTAGCTTTATCAATTTAAGTCAAAATATCGATATTCTATATTTTGAAAAATTTTAAAAATGTTGTAAGGGGGGTGCTTCGAAAAATTCAAATTCAAATTTACACCTAAATTAAGGGTTTTTCTTCGATATTTTCCACAATTTTCACCGCAAATACTTTTCGAAGGACATTTTATACTATTTATGACTAGCTTTATCAATTTAAGTCAAAATATCGATATTCTAAATTTTGAAAAATTTTGAAAATGTTGTAAGGGGGTGCTTCGAAAAATTCAAATTCAAATTTACACCTAAATTAAGGGTTTTTCTTCGATATTTTTCACAATTTTCACCGCAAAGACTTTTCGAAGGACATTTTATACTATTTATGACTAGCTTTATCAATTTAAGTCAAAATATCGAAATTCTAAATTTTGAAAAATTTTGAAAATGTTGTAAGGGAGGTGCTTCGAAAAATTCAAATTCAAATTTTCACCTAAATTAAGGGTTTTTCTTCGATATTTTCCACAATTTTCACCGCAAAGACTTTTCGAAGGAAATTTTATACTATTTATGACTAGCTTTATCAATTTAAGTCAAAATATCGAAATTCTAAATTTTGAAAAATTTTGAAAATGTTGTAAGGGGGATGCTTCGAAAAATTCAAATTCAAATTTACACCTAAATTAAGGGTTTTTCTTCGATATTTTCCACAATTTTCATCGCAAAGACTTTTCGAAGGACATTTTACACTACTTATGACTACCTCTATCAATTTAAGTCAAAATATCGAAATTCTAAATTTTGAAAAATTTTGAAAATGTTGTAAGGGGGGTGCTTCGAAAAATTCAAATTCAAATTTACAACCAAATTAAGGGTTTTCCTTCGATATTTTCCACAATTTTCACCGCAAAGACTTTTTGAAGGACATTTTATACTACTTATGACTACCTCTATCAACTTAAGTCAAAATATCAAAATTCTAAATTTTGAAAATATTGTAAGGGGGGTGCTTCGAAAAATTCAAATTCAAATTTACACCTAAATTAAGGGTTTTTCTTCGATATTTTCCACAATTTCCATCGCAAAGACTTTTCGAAGGACATTTTATACTATTTATGACTAGCTTTATCAATTTAAGTCAAAATATCGTTATTCTAAATTTTGAAAAATTTTGAAAATGTTGTAAGGGGGGTGCTTCGAAAAATTCAAATTCAAATTTACACCTAAATTAAGGGTTTTTCTTCGATATTTTCCAAAATTTTCATCGCAAAGACTTTTCGAAGGACATTTTATACTATTTATGACTAGCTTTATCAATTTAAGTCAAAATATCGTTATTCTTAATTTTGAAAAATTTTGAAAATGTTGTAAGGGGGGTGCTTCGAAAAATTCAAATTCAAATTTACACCTAAATTAAGGGTTTTTCTTCGATATTTTCCACAATTTTCATCGCAAAGACTTTTCGAAGGACATTTTATACTATTTATGACTAGCTTTATCAATTTAAGTCAAAATATCGATATTCTAAATTTTGAAAAATTTTGAAAATGTTGTAAGGGGGGTGCTTCGAAAAATTCAAATTCAAATTTACACCTAAATTAAGGGTTTTTCTTCGATATTTTCCACAATTTTCATCGTAAAGACTGTTCGAAGGACATTTTATACTACTTATGACTAGCTTTATCAATTTAAGTCAAAATATCGAAATTCTAAATTTTGAAAAATTTTGAAAAAGTTGTAAGGGGGGTGCTTCGAAAAATTCAAATTCAAATTTACACCTAAATTAAGGGTTTTTCTTCGATATTTTCCACAATTTTCATCGCAAAGACTTTTCGAAGGACATTTTACACTACTTATGACTACCTCTATCAATTTAAGTCAAAATATCAAAATTCTAAATTTTGAAAAATTTTGAAAATGTTGTAAGGGGGGTGCTTCGAAAAATTCAAATTCAAATTTACAACCAAATTAAGGGTTTTTCTTCGATATTTTTCACAATTTTCACCGCAAAGACTTTGTGAAGGACATTTTATACTACTTATGACTACCTCTATCAACTTAAGTCAAAATATCAAAATTCTAAATTTTGAAAAATTTTGAAAATGTTTTAAGGGGGTGCTTTGAAAAATTCAAAATCAAATTTACACCTAAATTAAGGGTTTTTCTTCGATATTTTCCACAATTTTCATCGCAAAGACTTTTCGAAGGACATTTTATACTATTTATGACTAGCTTTATCAATTTAAGTCAAAATATCGAAATTCTAAATTTTAAAAATGTTGTAAGGGGGGTGCTTCGAAAAATTCAAATTCAAATTTACACCTAAATTAAGGGTTTTTCTTCGATATTTTCCACAATTTTCATCGCAAAGACTTTTCGAACGACATTTTATACTATTTATGACTAGCTTTATCAATTTAAGTCAAAATATCGAAATTCTAAATTTTGAAAAATTTTAAAAATGTTGTAAGGGGGGTGCTTCGAAAAATTCAAATTCAAATTTACACCTAAATTAAGGGTTTTTCTTCGATATTTTCCACAATTTTCATCGCAAAGACTTTTCGAAGGACATTTTACACTACTTATGACTACCTCTATCAATTTAAGTCAAAATATCAAAATTCTAAATTTTGAAAAATTTTGAAAATGTTGTAAGGGGGGTGCTTCGAAAAATTCAAATTCAAATTTACAACCAAATTAAGGGTTTTTCTTCGATATTTTTCACAATTTTCACCGCAAAGACTTTTTGAAGGACATTTTATACTACTTATGACTACCTCTATCAACTTAAGTCAAAATATCAAAATTCTAAGTTTTGAAAAATTTTGAAAATGTTGTAAGGGGGGTGCTTTATCACAAATTTACACCTAAATAAAGGGTTTTTCTTCGATATTTTCCACAATTTTCATCGCAAAGACTTTTCGAAGGACATTTTATACTATTTATGACTAGCTTTATCAATTTAAGTCAAAATATCAAAATTCTAAATTTTGAAAATGTTGTAAGGGGGGTGCTTCGAAAAATTCAAATTCAAATTTACACCTAAATTGAGGGTTTTTCTTCGATATTTTCCACAATTTTCATCGCAAAGACTTTTCGAAGGACATTTTATACTATTTATGACTAGCTTTATCAATTTAAGTCAAAATATCGATATTCTAAATTTTGAAAAATCTTGAAAATGTTGTAAGGGGGGTGCTTCGAAAAATTCAAATTCAAATTTACACCTAAATTAAGGGTTTTTCTTCGATATTTTCCACAATTTTCATCGTAAAGACTGTTCGAAGGACATTTTATACTACTTATGACTAGCTTTATCAATTTAAGTCAAAATATCGATATTCTAAATTTTGAAAAATTTTGAAAATGTTGTAAGGGGGGTGCTTCGAAAAATTCAAATTCAAATTTACACCTAAATTAAGGGTTTTTCTTCGATATATTCCACAATTTTCATCGCAAAGACTTTTCGAACGACATTTTGTACTATTTATGACTAGCTTTATCAATTTAAGTCAAAATATCGAAATTCTAAATTTTGAAAAATTTTGAAAATGTTGTAAGGGGGGTGCTTCGAAAAATTCAAATTCAAATTTACACCTAAATTAAGGGTTTTTCTTCGATATTTTCCACAATTTTCATCGTAAAGACTGTTCGAAGGACATTTTATACTACTTATGACTAGCTTTATCAATTTAAGTCAAAATATCAAAATTCTAAATTTTGAAAAATTTTGAAAATGTTGTAAGGGGGGTGCTTCGAAAAATTCAAATTCAAATTTACACCTAAATTAACGGTTTTTCTTCGATATTTTTCACAATTTTCACCGCAAAGACTTTTCGAAGGACATTTTATACTACTTATGACTACCTCTATCAACTTAAGTCAAAATATCAAAATTCTAAATTTTGAAACATTTTGAAAATGTTGTAAGGGGGGTGCTTCGAAAAATTCAAATTCAAATTTACACCTAAATTAAGGGTTTTTCTTCGATATTTTCCACAATTTTCATCGCAAAGACTTTTCGAAGGACATTTTATACTATTTATGACTAGCTTTATCAATTTAAGTCAAAATATCGTTATTCTAAATTTTGAAAAATTTTGAAAATGTTGTAAGGGGGGTGCTTCGAAAAATTCAAATTCAAATTTACACCTAAATTAAGGGTTTTTCTTCGATATTTTCCACAATTTTCATCGCAAAGACTTTTCGAACGACATTTTATACTATTTATGACTAGCTTTATCAATTTAAGTCAAAATATCGAAATTCTAAATTTTGAAAAATTTTGAAAAAGTTGTAAAGGGGCTGCTTCGAAAAATTCAAATTCAAATTTACACCTAAATTAAGGGTTTTTCTTCGATATTTTCCACAATTTTCATCGCAAAGACTTTTCGAAGGACATTTTATACTACTTATGACTACCTCTATCAACTTAAGTCAAAATATCAAAATTCTAAATTTTGAAACATTTTGAAAATGTTGTAAGGGGGGTGCTTCGAAAAATTCAAATTCAAATTTACACCTAAATTAAGGGTTTTTCTTCGATATTTTCCACAATTTTCATCGCAAAGACTTTTCGAAGGACATTTTATACTATTTATGACTAGCTTTATCAATTTAAGTCAAAATATCGATATTCTATATTTTGAAAAATTTTGAAAATGTTGTAAGGGGGATGCTTCGAAAAATTCAAATTCAAATTTACACCTAAATTAAGGGTTTTTCTTCGATATTTTCCACAATTTTCATCGCAAAGACTTTTCGAAGGACATTTTATACTATTTATGACTAGCTTTATCAATTTAAGTCAAAATATCGATATTCTATATTTTGAAAAATTTTGAAAATGTTGTAAGGGGGATGCTTCGAAAAATTCAAATTCAAATTTACACCTAAATTAAGGGTTTTTCTTCGATATTTTCCACAATTTTCATCGTAAAGACTGTTCGAAGGACATTTTATACTACTTATGACTAGCTTTATCAATTTAAGTCAAAATATCAAAATTCTAAATTTTGAAAAATTTTGAAAATGTTGTAAGGGGGGTGCTTCGAAAAATTCAAATTCAAATTTACACCTAAATTAACGGTTTTTCTTCGATATTTTTCACAATTTTCACCGCAAAGACTTTTCGAAGGACATTTTATACTACTTATGACTACCTCTATCAACTTAAGTCAAAATATCAAAATTCTAAATTTTGAAACATTTTGAAAATGTTGTAAGGGGGGTGCTTCGAAAAATTCAAATTCAAATTTACACCTAAATTAAGGGTTTTTCTTCGATATTTTCCACAATTTTCATCGCAAAGACTTTTCGAAGGACATTTTATACTATTTATGACTAGCTTTATCAATTTAAGTCAAAATATCGTTATTCTAAATTTTGAAAAATTTTGAAAATGTTGTAAGGGGGTGCTTCGAAAAATTCAAATTCAAATTTACACCTAAATTAAGGGTTTTTCTTCGATATTTTCCACAATTTTCATCGCAAAGACTTTTCGAAGGACATTTTATACTATTTATGACTAGCTTTATCAATTTAAGTCAAAATATCGAAATTCTAAATTTTGAAAAATTTTGAAAAAGTTGTAAAGGGGCTGCTTCGAAAAATTCAAATTCAAATTTACACCTAAATTAAGGGTTTTTCTTCGATATTTTCCACAATTTTCATCGCAAAGACTTTTCGAAGGACATTTTATACTACTTATGACTACCTCTATCAACTTAAGTCAAAATATCAAAATTCTAAATTTTGAAAACATTTTGAAAATGTTGTAAGGGGGGTGCTTCGAAAAATTCAAATTCAAATTTACACCTAAATTAAGGGTTTTTCTTCGATATTTTCCACAATTTTCATCGCAAAGACTTTTCGAAGGACATTTTATACTATTTATGACTAGCTTTATCAATTTAAGTCAAAATATCGATATTCTATATTTTGAAAAATTTTGAAAATGTTGTAAGGGGGATGCTTCGAAAAATTCAAATTCAAATTTACACCTAAATTAAGGGTTTTTCTTCGATATTTTCCACAATTTTCATCGCAAAGACTTTTCGAAGGACATTTTATACTATTTATGACTAGCTTTATCAATTTAAGTCAAAATATCGATATTCTAAATTTTGAAAACTTTTGAAAATGTTGTAAGGGGGGTGCTTCGAAAAATTCAAATTCAAATTTACACCTAAATTAAGGGTTTTTCTTCGATATTCTCCACAATTTTCATCGCAAAGACTTTTCGAAGGACATTTTATACTACTTATGACTAGCTTAATCAATTTAAGTCAAAATATCAAAATTCTAAATTTTGAAAAATTTTGAAAATGTTGTAAGGGGGGTGCTTCGAAAAATTCAAATTCAAATTTACACATAAATTAAGGGTTTTTCTTCGATATTTTCCACAATTTTCATCGCAAAGACTTTTCGAACGACATTTTATACTATTTATGACTAGCTTTATCAATTTAAGTCAAAATATCGAAATTCTAAATTTTTGAAAAATTTTGAAAATGTTGTAAGGGGGGTGCTTCGAAAAATTCAAATTCAAATTTACACCTAAATTAAGGGTTTTTCTTCGATATTTTCCACAATTTTCATCGTAAAGACTGTTCGAAGGACATTTTATACTACTTATGACTAGCTTTATCAATTTAAGTCAAAATATCAAAATTCTAAATTTTGAAAAATTTTGAAAATGTTGTAAGGGGGGTGCTTCGAAAAATTCAAATTCAAATTTACACCTATATTAACGGTTTTTCTTCGATATTTTTCACAATTTTCACCGCAAAGACTTTTCGAAGGACATTTTATACTACTTATGACTACCTCTATCAACTTAAGTCAAAATATCAAAATTCTAAATTTTGAAACATTTTGAAAATGTTGTAAGGGGGGTGGTTCGAAAAATTCAAATTCAAATTTACACCTAAATTAAGGGTTTTTCTTCGATATTTTCCACAATTTTCATCGCAAAGACTTTTCGAAGGACATTTTATACTATTTATGACTAGCTTTATCAATTTAAGTCAAAATATCGTTATTCTAAATTTTGAAAAATTTTGAAAGTGTTGTAAGGGGGGTGCTTCGAAAAATCCAAATTCAAATTAACACCTAAATTAAGGGTTTTTCTTCGATATTTTCCACAATTTTCATCGCAAAGACTTTTCGAACGACATTTTATACTATTTATGACTAGCTTTATCAATTTAAGTCAAAATATCGAAATTCTAAATTTTGAAAAATTTTGAAAAAGTTGTAAGGGGGCTGCTTCGAAAAATTCAAATTCAAATTTACACCTAAATTAAGGGTTTTTCTTCGATATTTTCCACAATTTTCATCGCAAAGACTTTTCGAAGGACATTTTATACTATTTATGACTAGCTTTATCAATTTAAGTCAAAATATCGATATTCTATATTTTGGAAAATTTTGAAAATGTTGCAAGGGGGATGCTTCCAAAAATTCAAATTCAAATTTACACCTAAATTAAGGGTTTTTCTTCGATATTTTCCACAATTTTCATCGCAAAGACTTTTCGAAGGACATTTTATACTATTTATGACTAGCTTTATCAATTTAAGTCAAAATATCGATATTCTAAATTTTGAAAAATTTTGAAAATGTTGTAAGGGGGGTGCTTCGAAAAATTCAAATTCAAATTTACACCTAAATTAAGGATTTTTCTTCGATATTTTCCACAATTTTCACCGCAAAGACTTTTCGAAGGAAATTTTATACTATTTATGACTAGCTTTATCAATTTAAGTCAAAATATCGAAATTCTAAATTTTGAAAAATTTTGAAAATGTTGTAAGGGGGGTGCTTCGAAAAATTCAAATTCAAATTTACACCTAAATTAAGGGTTTTTCTTCGATATTTTCCATAATTTTCACCGCAAAGACTTTTTGAAGGACATTTTATACTACTTATGACTACCTCTATCAACTTAAGTCAAAATATCAAAATTCTTAATTTTGAAAAATCTTGAAAATGTTGTAAGGGGGGTGCTTCGAAAAATTCAAATTCAAATTTACTCCTAAATTAAGGGTTTTTCGACTAGCTTTATCAATTTAAGTCAAAATATCGAAATTCTAAATTTTGAAAAATTTTGAAAATGTTGTAAGGGGGGTGCTTCGAAAAATTCAAATTCAAATTTACACCTAAATTAAGGGTTTTTCTTCGATATTTTCCACAATTTTCACCGCAAAGACTTTTCGAAGGAAATTTTATACTATTTATGACTAGCTTTATCAATTCAAGTCAAAATATCGAAATTCTAAATTTTGAAAAATTTTGAAAATGTTGTAAGGGGGGTGCTTCGAAAAATTCAAATTCAAATTAACACCTAAATTAAGGGTTTTTCTTCGATATTTTCCACAATTTTCACCGCAAAGACTTTTCGAAGGACATTTTATACTATTTATGACTAGCTTTATCAATTTAAGTCAAAATATCGATATTCTAAATTTTGAAAAATTTTGAAAATGTTGTAAGGGGGATGCTTCGAAAAATTCAAATTCAAATTTACACCTAAATTAAGGGTTTTTCTTCGATATTTTCCACAATTTTCATCGCAAAGACTTTTCGAAGGACATTTTATACTACTTATGACTACCTCTAGCAATTTAAGTCAAAATATCAAAATTCTAAATTTTGAAAAATTTTGAAAATGTTGTAAGGGGGGTGCTTCGAAAAATTCAAATTCAAATTTACACCTAAATTAAGGGTTTTTCTTCGATATTTTTCACAATTTTCACCGCAAAGACTTTTTGAAGGACATTTTATACTACTTATGACTACGTCTATCAACTTAAGTCAAAATATCAAAATTCTAAATTTTGAAAATGTTGTAAGGGGGGTGCTTTATCACAAATTTACACCTAAATTAAGGGTTTTTCTTCGATATTTTCCACAATTTTCATCGCAAAGACTTTTCGAACGACATTTTATACTATTTATGACTAGCTTTATCAATTTAAGTCAAAATATCGAAATTCTAAATTTTGAAAAATTTTGAAAATGTTGTAAGGAGGTGCTTTGAAAAATTCAAATTCAAATTTACACCTAAATTAAGGGTTTTTCTTCGATATTTTCCACAATTTTCACCGCAAAGACTTTTTGAAGGACATTTTATACTATTTATGACTAGCTTTATCAATTTAAGTCAAAATATCGAAATTCTAAATTTTGAAAAATTTTGAAAATGTTGTAAGGAGGTGCTTCGAAAAATTCAAATTCAAATTTACACCTAAATTAAGGGTTTTTCTTCGATATTTTCCACAATTTTCACCGCAAAGACTTTTTGAAGGACATTTTATACTATTTATGACTAGCTTTATCAATTTAAGTCAAAATATCGATATTCTAAATTTTGAAAAATTTTGAAAATGTTGTAAGGGGGGTGCTTCGAAAAATTCAAATTCAAATTTACACCTAAATTAAGGGTTTTTCTTCGATATTTTCCACAATTTTCATCGCAAAGACTTTTCGAAGGACATTTTATACTATTTATGACTAGCTTTATCAATTTAAGTCAAAATATCGACATTCTAAATTTTGAAAAATTTTGAAAGTGTTGTAAGGGGGGTGCTTCGAAAAATTCAAATTCAAATTTACACCTAAATTAAGGGTTTTTCTTCGATATTTTCCACAATTTTCATCGTAAAGACTTTTCGAAGGACATTTTATACTACTTATGACTAGCTTTATCAATTTAAGTCAAAATATCAAAATTCTAAATTTTGAAAAGTTTTGAAAATGTTGTAAGGGGGGTGCTTCGAAAAATTCAAATTCAAATTAACACCTAAATTAAGGGTTTTTCTTCGATATTTTCCACAATTTTCATCGTAAAGACTGTTCGAAGGACATTTTATACTACTTATGACTAGCTTTATCAATTTAAGTCAAAATATCAAAATTCTAAATTTTGAAAAATTTTGAAAATGTTGTAAGGGGGGTGCTTCGAAAAATTCAAATTCAAATTTACACCTAAATTAAGGGTTTTTCTTCGATATTTTCCACAATTTTCACCACAAAGACTTTTCGAAGGACATTTTATACTACTTATGACTACCTCTATCAACTTAAGTCAAAATATCAAAATTCTAAATTTTGAAAAATTTTAAAAATGTTGTAAGGGGGGTGCTTCGAAGAATTCAAATTCAAATTTACACCTAAATTAAGGGTTTTTCTTCGATATTTTCCACAATTTTCATCGCAAAGACTTTTCGAACGACATTTTATACTATTTATGACTAGTTTTATCAATTTAAGTCAAAATATCGAAATTCTAAATTTTGAAAAATTTTGAAAATGTTGTAAGGGGGGTGCTTCGAAAAATTCAAATTCAAATTAACACCTAAATTAAGGGTTTTTCTTCGATATTTTCCACAATTTTCACCGCAAAGACTTTTTGAAGGAAATTTTATACTATTTATGACTAGCTTTATCAATTTAAGTCAAAATATCGAAATTCTAAATTTTGAAAAATTTTGAAAATGTTGTAAGGGGGGTGCTTCGAAAAATTCAAATTCAAGGACATTTTATACTATTTATGACTAGCTTTATCAATTTAAGTCAAAATATCGATATTCTAAATTCAAATTCAAATTTACACCTAAATTAAGGGTTTTTCTTCGATATTTTCCACAATTTTCATCGCAAAGACTTTTGGAAGGACATTTTATACTATTTATGACTAGCTTTATCAATTTAAGTCAAAATATCGAAATTCTAAATTTTGAAAAATTTTGAAAATGTTGTAAGGGGGGTGCTTCGAAAAATTCAAATTCAAATTTACACCTAAATTAAGGGTTTTTCTTCGATATTTTCCACAATTTTCATCGCAAAGACTTTTGGAAGGACATTTTATACTATTTATGACTAGCTTTATCAATTTAAGTCAAAATATCGAAATTCTAAATTTTGAAAAATTTTGAAAATGTTGTAAGGGGGGTGCTTCGAAAAATTCAAATTCAAATTTACACCTAAATTAAGGGTTTTTCTTCGATATTTTTCACAATTTTCACCGCAAAGACTTTTCGAAGGACATTTTATACTATTTATGACTAGCTTTATCAATTTAAGTCAAAATATCAAAATTCTAAATTTTGAAAAATTTTGAAAATGTTGTAAGGGGGTGCTTCGAAAAATTCAAATTCAAATTTACACCTAAATTAAGGGTTTTTCTTCGATATTTTCCACAATTTTCATCGCAAAGACTTTTCGAAGGACATTTTATACTATTTATGACTAGCTTTATCAATTTAAGTCAAAATATCGATATTCTAAATTTTGAAAAATTTTGAAAATGTTGTAAGGGGGGTGCTTCGAAAAATTCAAATTCAAATTTACACCTAAATTAAGGGTTTTTCTTCGATATTTTCCACAATTTTCATCGCAAAGACTGTTCGAAGGACATTTTATACTACTTATGACTACCTCTATAAACTTAAGTCAAAATATCAAAATTCTAAATTTTGAAAAATTTTGAAAATGTTGTAAGGGGGGTGCTTCGAAAAATTCAAATTCAAATTTACACCTAAATTAAGGGTTTTTCTTCGATATTTTCCACAATTTTCATCGCAAAGACTTTTCGAAGGACATTTTATACTATTTATGACTAGCTTTATCAATTTAAGTCAAAATATCGAAATTCTAAATTTTGAAAAATTTTGAAAATGTTGTAAGGAGGTGCTTCGAAAAATTCAAATTCAAATGTACACCTAAATTAAGGGTTTTTCTTCGATATTTTTCACAATTTTCACCGCAAAGACTTTTCGAAGGACATTTTATACTATTTATGACTAGCTTTATCAATTTAAGTCAAAATATCGAAATTTTAAATTTTGAAAAATTTTGAAAATGTTGTAAGGGGGGTGCTTTGAAAAATTCAAATTCAAATTTACACCTAAATTAAGGGTTTTTCTTCGATATTTTCCACAATTTTCACCGCAAAGACTTTTCGAAGGATATTTTATACTATTTATGACTAGCTTTATCAATTTAAGTCAAAATATCGAAATTCTAAATTTTGAAAAATTTTGAAAATGTTGTAAGGGGGGTGCTTCGAAAAATTCAAATTCAAATTTACACCTAAATTAAGGGTTTTTCTTCGATATTTTCCACAATTTTCACCGCAAAGACTTTTCGAAGGACATTTTATACTATTTATGACTAGCTTTATCAATTTAAGTCAAAATATCAAAATTCTAAATTTTGAAAAATTTTGAAAATGTTGTAAGGGGGTGCTTCGAAAAATTCAAATTCAAATTTACACCTAAATTAAGGGTTTTTCTTCGATATTTTCCACAATTTTCACCGCAAAGACTTTTCGAAGGACATTTTATACTATTTATGACTAGCTTTATCAATTTAAGTCAAAATATCGAAATTCTAAATTTTGAAAAATTTTGAAAATGTTGTAAGGGGGTGCTTCGAAAAATTCAAATTCAAATTTACACCTAAATTAAGGGTTTTTCTTCGATATTTTCCACAATTTTCACCGCAAAGACTTTTCGAAGGAAATTTTATACTATTTATGACTAGCTTTATCAATTTAAGTCAAAATATCGAAATTCTAAATTTTGAAAAATTTTGAAAATGTTGTAAGGGGGGTGCTTCGAAAAATTCAAATTCAAATTTACACCTAAATTAAGGGTTTTTCTTCGATATTTTCCACAATTTTCATCGCAAAGACTTTTCGAAGGACATTTTATACTATTTATGACTAGCTTTATCAATTTAAGTCAAAATATCGAAATTCTAAATTTTGAAAAATTTTGAAAATGTTGTAAGGGGGGTGCTTCGAAAAATTCAAATTCAAATTTACACCTAAATTAAGGGTTTTTCTTCGATATTTTCCACAATTTTCATCGCAAAGACTTTTCGAAGGACATTTTATACTATTTATGACTAGCTTTATCAATTTAAGTCAAAATATCGAAATTCTAAATTTTGAAAAATTTTGAAAATGTTGTAAGGGGTGTGCTTCGAAAAATTCAAATTCAAATTTACACCTAAATTAAGGGTTTTTCTTCGATATTTTCCACAATTTTCATCGCAAAGACTTTTCGAAGGACATTTTATACTACTTATGACTAGCTTTATCAATTTAAGTCAAAATATTAAAATTCTAAATTTTGAAAAATTTTGAAAATGTTGTAAGGGGGGTGCTTCGAAAAATTCAAATTCAAATTTACACCTAAATTAAGGGTTTTTCTTCGATATTTTCCACAATTTTCACCGCAAAGACTTTTCGAAGGACATTTTATACTACTTATGACTACCTCTATCAATTTAAGTCAAAATATCAAAATTCTAAATTTTGAAAAATTTTGAAAATGTTGTAAGGGGGGTGCTTCGAAAAATTCAAATTCAAATTTACACCTAAATAAAGGGTTTTTCTTCGATATTTTCCACAATTTTCATCGCAAAGACTTTTCGAAGGACATTTTATACTATTTATGACTAGCTTTATCAATTTAAGTCAAAATATCGATATTCTAAATTTTGAAAAATTTTGAAAATGTTGTAAGGGGGGTGCTTCGAAAAATTCAAATTTAAATTTACACCTAAATTAAGGGTTTTTCTTCGATATTTTCCACAATTTTCATCGCAAAGACTTTTCGAAGGACATTTTATACTACTTATGACTACCTCTATCAATTTAAGTCAAAATATCAAAATTCTAAATTTTGAAAAATTTTGAAAATGTTGTAAGGGGGGTGCTTCGAAAAATTCAAATTCAAATTTACACCTAAATTAAGGGTTTTTCTTCGATATTTTCCACAATTTTCACCGCAAAGACTTTTTGAAGGACATTTTATACTATTTATGACTAGCTTTATCAATTTAAGTCAAAATATCGATATTCTAAATTTTGAAAAATTTTGAAAATGTTGTAAGGGGGGTGCTTCGAAAAATTCAAATTCAAATGTACACCTAAATTAAGGGTTTTTCTTCGATAATTTTCACAATTTTCACCGCAAAGACTTTACGAAGGACATTTTATACTATTTATGACTAGCTTTATCAATTTAAGTCAAAATATCGAAATTTTAAATTTTGAAAAATTTTGAAAATGTTGTAAGGGGGGTGCTTTATCGCAAATTTACACCTAAATTAAGGGTTTTTGCTTCGATATTTTCCACAATTTTCACCGCAAAGACTTTTCGAAGGATATTTTATACTATTTATGACTAGCTTTATCAATTTAAGTCAAAATATCGAAATTCTAAATTTTGAAAAATTTTGAAAATGTTGTAAGGGGGGTGCTTCGAAAAATTCAAATTCAAATTTACACCTAAATTAAGGGTTTTTCTTCGATATTTTTCACAATTTTCACCGCAAAGACTTTTCGAAGGACATTTTATACTATTTATGACTAGCTTTATCAATTGAAGTCAAAATATCAAAATTCTAAATTTTGAAAAATTTTGAAAATGTTGTAAGGGGGGTGCTTCGAAAAATTCAAATTCAAATTTACACCTAAATTAAGGGTTTTTCTTCGATATTTTCCACAATTTTCACCGCAAAGACTTTTCGAAGGACATTTTATACTATTTATGACTAGCTTTATCAATTTAAGTCAAAATATCGAAATTCTAAATTTTGAAAAATTTTGAAAATGTTGTAAGGGGGTGCTTCGAAAAATTCAAATTCAAATTTACACCTAAATTAAGGGTTTTTCTTCGATATTTTCCACAATTTTCACCGCAAAGACTTTTCGAAGGACATTTTATACTATTTATGACTAGCTTTATCAATTTAAGTCAAAATATCAAAATTCTAAATTTTGAAAAATTTTGAAAATGTTGTAAGGGGGGTGCTTCGAAAAATTCAAATTCAAATTTACACCTAAATTAAGGGTTTTTCTTCGATATTTTCCACAATTTTCATCGCAAAGACTTTTCGAAGGACATTTTATACTATTTATGACTAGCTTTATCAATTTAAGTCAAAATATCGAAATTCTAAATTTTGAAAAATTTTGAAAATGTTGTAAGGGGGGTGCTTCGAAAAATTCAAATTCAAATTTACACCTAAATTAAGGGTTTTTCTTCGATATTTTCCACAATTTTCATCGCAAAGACTTTTCGAAGGACATTTTATACTATTTATGACTAGCTTTATCAATTTAAGTCAAAATATCGATATTCTAAATTTTGAAAAATTTTGAAAATGTTGTAAGGGGGTGCTTCGAAAAATTCAAATTCAAATTTACACCTAAATTAAGGGTTTTTCTTCGATATTTTCCACAATTTTCATCGCAAAGACTGTTCGAAGGACATTTTATACTACTTATGACTAGCTTTATCAATTTAAGTCAAAATATTAAAATTCTAAATTTTGAAAAATTGTGAAAATGTTGTAAGGGGGGTGCTTCGAAAAATTCAAATTCAAATTTACACCTAAATTAAGGGTTTTTCTTCGATATTTTTCACAATTTTCACCGCAAAGACTTTTCGAAGGACATTTTATACTACTTATGACTACCTCTATCAACTTAAGTCAAAATATCAAAATTCTAAATTTTGAAAAGTTTTGAAAATGTTGTAAGGGGGGTGCTTCGAAAAATTCAAATTCAAATTTACACCTAAATTAAGGGTTTTTCTTCGATATTTTCCACAATTTTCATCGCAAAGACTTTTCGAAGGACATTTTATACTATTTATGACTAGCTTTATCAATTTAAGTCAAAATATCGATATTCTAAATTTTGAAAAATTTTGAAAATGTTGTAAGGGGGGTGCTTCGAAAAATTCAAATTCAAATTTACACCTAAATTAAGGGTTTTTCTTCGATAGTTTCCACAATTTTCACCGCAAAGACTTTTAGAAGGACATTTTATACTACTTATGACTAGCTTTATCAATTTAAGTCAAAATATCGAAATTCTAAATTTTGAAAAATTTTGAAAATGTTGTAAGGGGGGTGCTTCGAAAAATTCAAATTCAAATTTACACTTAAATTAAGGGTTTTTCTTCGATATTTTCCACAATTTTCATCGCAAAGACTTTTCGAAGGACATTTTATACTATTTATGACTAGCTTTATCAATTTAAGTCAAAATATCGAAATTCTAAATTTTGAAAAATTTTGAAAATGTTGTAAGGGGGGTGCTTCGAAAAATTCAAATTCAAATTTACACCTAAATTAAGGGTTTTTCTTCGATATTTTCCACAATTTTCATCGCAAAGACTTTTCGAAGGACATTTTATACTATTTATGACTAGCTTTATCAATTTAAGTCAAAATATCGAAATTCTAAATTTTGAAAAATTTTGAAAATGTTGTAAGGGGGGTGCTTCGAAAAATTCAAATTCAAATTTACACCTAAATTAAGGGTTTTTCTTCGATATTTTCCACAATTTTCATCGCAAAGACTTTTCGAAGGACATTTTATACTATTTATGACTAGCTTTATCAATTTAAGTCAAAATATCGAAATTCTAAATTTTGAAAAATTTTGAAAATGTTGTAAGGGGGGTGCTTCGAAAAATTCAAATTCAAATTTACACCTAAATTAAGGGTTTTTCTTCGATATTTTCCACAATTTTCACCGCAAAGACTTTTCGAAGGACATTTTATACTATTTATGACTAGCTTTATCAATTTAAGTCAAAATATCGAAATTCTAAATTTTGAAAAATTTTGAAAATGTTGTAAGGGGGGTGCTTCGAAAAATTCAAATTCAAATTTACACCTAAATTAAGGGTTTTTCTTCGATATTTTCCACAATTTTCATCGCAAAGACTTTTCGAAGGACATTTTATACTATTTATGACTAGCTTTATCAATTTAAGTCAAAATATCGATATTCTAAATTTTGAAAAATTTTGAAAATGTTGTAAGGGGGATGCTTCGAAAAATTCAAATTCAAATTTACACTTAAATTAAGGGTTTTTCTTCGATATTTTCCACAATTTTCATCGCAAAGACTTTTCGAAGGACATTTTATACTATTTATGACTAGCTTTATCAATTTAAGTGAAAATATCGAAATTCTAAATTTTGAAAAATTTTGAAAATGTTGTAAGGGGGGTGCTTCGAAAAATTCAAATTCAAATTTACACCTAAATTAAGGGTTTTTCTTCGATATTTTCCACAATTTTCATCGCAAAGACTTTTCGAAGGACATTTTATACTATTTATGACTAGCTTTATCAATTTAAGTCAAAATATCGAAATTCTAAATTTTGAAAAATTTTGAAAATGTTGTAAGGGGGTGCTTCGAAAAATTCAAATTCAAATTTACACCTAAATTAAGGGTTTTTCTTCGATATTTTCCACAATTTTCACCGCAAAGACTTTTCGAAGGACATTTTATACTATTTATGACTAGCTTTATCAATTTAAGTCAAAATATCGAAATTCTAAATTTTGAAAAATTTTGAAAATGTTGTAAGGGGGTGCTTCGAAAAATTCAAATTCAAATTTACACCTAAATTAAGGGTTTTTCTTCGATATTTTCCACAATTTTCACCGCAAAGACTTTTCGAAGGACATTTTATACTATTTATGACTAGCTTTATCAATTTAAGTCAAAATATCGATATTCTAAATTTTGAAAAATTTTGAAAATGTTGTAAGGGGGGTGCTTCGAAAAATTCAAATTCAAATTTACACCTAAATTAAGGGTTTTTCTTCGATATTTTCCACAATTTTCATCGCAAAGACTTTTCGAAGGACATTTTATACTACTTATGACTACCTCTATCAATTTAAGTCAAAATATCAAAATTCTAAATTTTGAAAAATTTTGAAAATGTTGTAAGGGGGGTGCTTCGAAAAATTCAAATTCAAATTTACACCTAAATTAAGGGTTTTTCTTCGATATTTTCCACAATTTTCATCGCAAAGGCTTTTCGGAGGACATTTTATACTATTTATGACTAGCTTTATTAATTTAAGTCAAAATATCGAAATTCTAAATTTTGAAAAATTTTGAAAATGTTGTAAGGGGGATGCTTCGAAAAATTCAAATTCAAATTTACACCTAAATTAAGGGTTTTTCTTCGATATTTTCCACAATTTTAATCGCAAAGACTTTTCGAAGGACATTTTATACTATTTATGACTAGCTTTATCAATTTAAGTCAAAATATCGAAATTCAAAATTTTGAAAAATTTTGAAAATGTTGTAAGGGGGGTGCTTCGAAAAATTCAAATTCAAATTTACACCTAAATTAAGGGTTTTTCTTCGATATTTTCCACAATTTTCACCGCAAAGACTTTTCGAAGGACATTTTATACTATTTATGACTAGCTTTATCAATTTAAGTCAAAATATCGATATTCTAAATTTTGAAAAATTTTGAAAATGTTGTAAGGGGGGTGCTTCGCAAAATTCAAATTCAAATTTACACCTAAATTAAGGGTTTTTCTTCGATATTTTCCACAATTTTCATCGTAAAGACTGTTCGAAGGACATTTTATACTACTTATGACTAGCTTTATCAATTTAAGTCAAAATATCAAAATTTTAAATTTTGAAAAATTTTGAAAATGTTGTAAGGGGGGTGCTTCGAAAAATTCAAATTCAAATTTACACCTAAATTAAGGGCTTTTCTTCGATATTTTCCACAATTTTCATCGCAAAGACTTTTCGAAGGACATTTTATACTACTTATGACTACCTCTATCAACTTAAGTCAAAATATCAAAATTCTTAATTTTGAAAAATTTTGAAAATGTTGTAAGGGGGTGCTTCGAAAAATTCAAATTCAAATTTACACCTAAATTATGGGTTTTTCTTCGATATTTTCCACAATTTTCATCGCAAAGACTTTTCGAAGGACATTTTATACTATTTATGACTAGCTTTATCAATTTAAGTCAAAATATCGAAATTCTAAATTTTGAAAATTTTGAAAATGTTGTAAGGGGGGTGCTTCGAAAAATTCAAATTCAAATTTACACCAAAATTAAGGGTTTTTCTTCGATATTTTCCACAATTTTCATCGCAAAGACTTTTCGAAGGACATTTTATACTATTTATGACTAGCTTTATCAATTTAAGTCAAAATATCGAAATTCTAAATTTTGAAAAATTTTGAAAATGTTGTAAGGGGGGTGCTTCGAAAAATTCAAATTCAAATTTACACCTAAATTAAGGGTTTTTCTTCGATATTTTCCACAATTTTCACCGCAAAGACTTTTCGAAGGACATTTTATACCATTTATGACTAGCTTTATCAATTTAAGTCAAAATATCGATATTCTAAATTTTGAAATATTTTGAAAATGTTGTAAGGGGGGTGCTTCGAAAAATTCAAATTCAAATTTACACCTAAATTAAGGGTTTTTCTTCGATATTTTCCACAATTTTCATCGTAAAGACTTTTCGAAGGACATTTTATACTACTTATGACTAGCTTTATCAATTTAAGTCAAAATATCGAAATTCTAAATTTTGAAAAATTTTGAAAATGTTATAAGGGGGGTGCTTCGAAAAATTCAAATTCAAATTTACACCTAAATTAAGGGTTTTTCTTCGATATTTTCCACAATTTTCATCGCAAAGACTTTTCGAAGGACATTTTATACTATTTATGACTAGCTTTATCAATTTAAGGTCAAAATATCGATATTCTAAATTTTGAAAAATTTTGAAAATGTTGTAAGGGGGTGCTTCGAAAATTCAAATTCAAATTTACACCTAAATTAAGGGTTTTCTTCGATATTTTCCACAATTTTCACCGCAAAGACTTTTCGAAGGACATTTTATACTATTTATGACTACCTCTATCAATTTAAGTCAAAATATCAAAATTCTAAATTTTGAAAAATTTTTGAAAATGTTGCAGGGGGGTGCTTCGAAAATTTCAAATTCAAATTTACACCTAAATTAAGGGTTTTTCTTCGATATTTTTCACAATTTTCACCGCAAAAGACTTTTGGAAGGACATTTTAACTACTTATGACTACCTCTATCAACTTAAGTCAAAATATCAAAATTCTAAATTTTATAAAAATGTTATAAGGGGAGTGCTTTATCACCATTTACCTATTTACGCTTAATTTAGAATTTATTTTTCGAAAGTTTCACCCCCTTTATCAACATTTTCAAAATTTAGAATTTTGTATTTTGACTACGATGAAAATTGTGGAAAATATCGAAGAAAAACCCTTAATTTAGGTGTAAATTTGAATTTGAATTTTTCGAAGCACCCCCCACAACATTTTCAAAATTTTTCAAAATTTAGAATTTCGATATTTTGACTTAAATTGATAAAGCTAGTCATAAATAGTATAAAATGTCCTTCGAAAAGTCTTTGCGGTGAAAATTGTGGAAAATATCGAAGAAAAACCCTTAATTTAGGTGTAATTTGAATTTGAATCTTTGAAGCCCCCCTTACAACATTTTCAAAATTTTTCAAAATTTTACAATTGATAAAGCTAGTCATAAAGTAGTATAAAATGTCCTTCGAAAAGTCTTTGCGATGAAAATTGTGGAAAATATCGAAGAAAAACCCTTAATTTAGGTGTAAATTTGAATTTGAATTTTTCGAAGCACCCCCTTACAACATTTTCAAAATTTTTCAAAATTTAGAATATCGATATTTTGACTTAAATTGATAAAGCTAGTCATAAATAGTATAAAATGTCCTTCGAAAAGTCTTTGCGATGAAAATTGTGGAAAATATCGAAGAAAAACCCTTAATTTAGGTGTAAATTTGAATTTGAATTTTTCGAAGCACCCCCTTACAACATTTTCAAAATTTTTCAAAATTTAGAATTTCGATATTTTGACTTAAATTGATAAAGCTAGTCATAAATAGTATAAAATGTCCTTCGAAAAGTCTTTGCGGTGAAAATTGTGGAAAATATCGAAGAAAAACCCTTAATTTAGGTGTAAATTTGAATTTGAATTTTCGAAGCACCCCCCTTACAACATTTTCAAAATTTTTCAAAATTTAGAATTTCGATATTTTGACTTAAATTGATAAAGGTAGTCATAAGTAGTATAAAATGTCCTTCGAAAAGTCTTTGCGATGAAAATTGTGGAAAATATCGAAGAAAAACCCTTAATTTAGGTGTAAATTTGAATTTGAATTTTTCGAAGCACCCCCCTTACAACATTTTCAAAATTTTTCAAAATTTAGAATATCGATATTTTGACTTAAATTGATAAAGCTAGTCATAAATAGTATAAAATGTCCTTCGAAAAGTCTTTGCGATGAAAATTGTGGAAAATATCGAAGAAAAACCCTTAATTTAGGTGTAAATTTGAATTTGAATTTTTCGAAGCACCCCCTTACAACATTTTCAAAATTTTTCAAAATTTAGAATTTCGATATTTTGACTTAAATTGATAAAGCTAGTCATAAATAGTATAAAATGTCCTTCGAAAAGTCTTTTGCGGTGAAAATTGTGGAAAATATCGAAGAAAAACCCTTAATTTAGGTGTAAATTTGAATTTGAATTTTCGAAGCACCCCCTTACAACATTTTCAAAATTTTTCAAAATTTAGAATTTCGATATTTTGACTTAAATTGATAAAGCTAGTCATAAATAGTATAAAATGTCCTTCGAAAGTCTTTGCGATGAAAATTGTGGAAAATATCGAAGAAAACCCTTAATTTAGGTGTAAATTTGAATTTGAATTTTTCGAAGCACCCCCTTACAACATTTTCAAAATTTTCAAAATTTAGAATTTCGATATTTTGACTTAAATTGATAAAGCTAGTCATAAATAGTATAAAATGTCCTTCGAAAAGTCTTTGCGACGAAATTGAAAAAATTGTAGAAAAACCGCTTAATTTAGGTGTAAATTTGAATTTGAATTTTCGAAGCACCCCCTTACAACATTTTCAAAATTTTTCAAAATTTAGAATTTCGATATTTTGACTTAAATTGATAAAGCTAGTCATAAATAGTATAAAATGTCCTTCGAAAAGTCTTTGCGATGAAAATTGTGGAAAATATCGAAGAAAAACCCTTAATTTAGGTGTAAATTTGAATTTGAATTTTTCAAGCACCCCCCTTACAACATTTTCAAAATTTTTCAAAATTTAGAATTTCGATATTTTGACTTAAGTTGATAAAGGTAGTCATAAGTAGTATAAAATGTCCTTCGAAAAGTCTTTGCGGTGAAAATTGTGGAAGATATCGAAGAAAAACCCTTAATTTAGGTGTAAATTTGAATTTGAATTTTTCGAAGCACCCCCCTTACAACATTTTTAAAATTTTTCAAAATTTAGAATATTGATATTTTGACTTAAATTGATAAAGCTAGTCACAAATAGTATAAAATGTCCTTCGAAAAGTCTTTGCGATGAAAATTGTGGAAAATATCGAAGAAAAACCCTTAATTTAGGTGTAAATTTGAATTTGAATTTTTCGAAGCACCCCTTACAACATTTTCAAAATTTTTCAAAATTTAGAATTTTGATATTTTGACTTAAATTGATAAAGCTAGTCATAAATAGTATAAAATGTCCTTCGAAAAGTCTTTGCGATGAAAATTGTGGAAAATATCGAAGAAAAACCCTTAATTTAGGTGTAAATTTGAATTTGAATTTTTCGAAGCACCCCCTTACAACATTTTCAAAATTTTTCAAAATTTAGAATTTCGATATTTTGACTTAAATTGATAAAGCTAGTCATAAATAGTATAAAATGTCCTTCGAAAAGTCTTTGCGATGAAAATTGTGGAAAATATCGAAGAAAAACCCTTAATTTAGGTGTAAATTTGAATTTGAATTTTTCGAAGCACCCCCCCTTACAACATTTTCAAAATTTTTCAAAATTTAGAATTTCGATATTTTGACTTAAATTGATAAAGCTAGTCATAAATAGTATAAAATGTCCTTCGAAAAGTCTTTGCGATGAAAATTGTGGAAAATATCGAAGAAAAACCCTTAATTTAGGTGTAAATTTGAGATAAAGCACCCCCCTTACAACATTTTCAAAATTTTTCAAAATTTAGAATTTTGATATTTTGACTTAAGTTGATAAAGGTAGTCATAAGTAGTATAAAATGTCCTTCAAAAAGTCTTTGCGGTGAAAATTGTGAAAAATATCGAAGAAAAACCCTTAATTTAGGTGTAAATTTGAATTTGAATTTTTCGAAGCACCCCCCTTACAACATTTTTAAAAATTTTCAAAATTAAGAATTTTTATATTTTGACTTAAATTGATAGAGGTAGTCATAAGTAGTATAAAATGTCCTTCGAAAAGTCTTTGCGATGAAAATTGTGAAAAATATCGAAGAAAAACCCTTAATTTAGGTGTAAATTTGAATTTGAATTTTTCGAAGCACCCCCCTTACAACATTTTCAAAATTTTTCAAAATTTAGAATTTCGATATTTTGACTTAAATTGATAAAGCTAGTCATAAATAGTATAAAATTTCCTTCGAAAAGTCTTTGCGGTGAAAATTGTTGAAAATATCGAAGAAAAACCCTTAATTTAGGTGTAAATTTGAATTTGAATTTTTCGAAGCACCCCCCTTACAACATTTTCAAAATTTTTCAAAATTTAGAATTTCGATATTTTGACTTAAATTGATAAAGCTAGTCATAAATAGTATAAAATGTCCTTCGAATAGTCTTTGCGATGAAAATTGTGGAAAATAAATTGATAAAGCTAGTCATAAATAGTATAAAATGTCCTTCGAAAAGTCTTTGCGATGAAAATTGTGGAAAATATCAAGGAAAAACCCTTAATTTAGGTGTAAATTTGAATTTGAATTTTTCGAAGCACCCCCCTTACAACATTTTCAAAATTTTTCAAAATTTAGAATTTCGATATTTTGACTTAAATTGATAAAGCTAGTCATAAATAGTATAAAATGTCCTTCGAAAAGTCTTTGCGATGAAAATTGTGGAAAATATCGAAGAAAAACCCTTAATTTAGGTGTAAATTTGAATTTGAATTTTTCGAAGCACCCCCTTACAACATTTTCAAAATTTTTCAAAATTTAGAATTTCGATATTTTGACTTAAATTGATAAAGCTAGTCATAAATAGTATAAAATGTCCTTCGAAAAGTCTTTGCGGTGAAAATTGTGGAAAATATCGAAGAAAAACCCTTAATTTAGGTGTAAATTTGAATTTCAATTTTTCGAAGCACCCCCCTTACAACATTTTCAAAATTTTTCAAAATTTAGAATTCCGATATTTTGACTTAAATTGATAAAGCTAGTCATAAATAGTATAAAATGTCCTTCGAAAAGTCTTTGCGGTGAAAATTGTGGAAAATATCGAAGAAAAACCCTTAATTTAGGTGTAAATTTGAATTTGAATTTTTCGAAGCACCCCCCTTACAACATTTTCAAAATTTTTCAAAATTTAGAATTTCGATATTTTGACTTAAATTGATAAAGCTAGTCATAAATAGTATAAAATGTCCTTCGAAAAGTCTTTGCGATGAAAATTGTGGAAAATATCGAAGAAAAACCCTTAATTTAGGTGTAAATTTGAATTTGAATATTTCGAAGCACCCCCCTTACAACATTTTCAAAATTTTTCAAAATTTAGAATTTTGATATTTTGACTTAAATTGATAAAGCTAGTCATAAGTAGTATAAAATGTCCTTCGAAAAGTCTTTGCGATGAAAATTGTGGAAAATATCGAAGAAAAACCCTTAATTTAGGTGTAAATTTGAATTTGAATTTTTCGAAGCACCCCCCTTACAACATTTTCAAAATTTTTCAAAATTTAGAATATCGATATTTTGACTTAAATTGATAAAGCTAGTCATAAATAGTATAAAATGTCCTTCGAAAAGTCTTTGCGATGAAAATTATGGAAAATATCGAAGAAAAACCCTTAATTTAGGTGTAAATTTGAATTTGAATTTTTCGAAGCACCCCCTTACAACATTTTCAAAATTTTTCAAAATTTAGAATTTTGATATTTTGACTTAAATTGATAAAGCTAGTCATAAATAGTATAAAATGTCCTTCGAAAAGTCTTTGCGATGAAAATTGTGGAAAATATCGAAGAAAAACCCTTAATTTAGGTGTAAATTTGAATTTGAATTTTTCGAAGCACCCCCCTTACAACATTTTCAAAATTTTTCAAAATTTAGAATTTCGATATTTTGACTTAAATTGATAAAGCTAGTCATAAATAGTATAAAATGTCCTTCGAAAAGTCTTTGCGGTGAAAATTGTGGAAAATATCGAAGAAAAACCCTTAATTTAGGTGTAAATTTGAATTTGAATTTTTCGAAGCACCCCCCTTACAACATTTTCAAAATTTTTCAAAATTTAGAATTTCGATATTTTGACTTAAATTGATAAAGCTAGTCATAAATAGTATAAAATGTCCTTCGAAAAGTCTTTGCGATGAAAATTGTGGAAAATATCGAAGAAAAACCCTTAATTTAGGTGTAAATTTGAATTGAATTTTTGAAGCACCCCCCCTTACAACATTTTCAAAATTTTTCAAAATTTAGAATTTTGATATTTTGACTTAAGTTGATAAAGGTAGTCATAAGTAGTATAAAATGTCCTTCAAAAAGTCTTTGCGGTGAAAATTGTGAAAAATATCGAAGAAAAACCCTTAATTTAGGTGTAAATTTGAATTTGAATTTTTCGAAGCACCCCCCTTACAACATTTTTAAAAAAAAATTTAGAATATTGATATTTTGACTTAAATTGATAAAGCTAGTCACAAATAGTATAAAATTTCCTTCGAAAAGTCTTTGCGATGAAAATTATGGAAAATATCGAAGAAAAACCCTTAATTTAGGTGTAAATTTGAATTTGAATTTTTCGAAGCACCCTTACAACATTTTCAAAATTTTTCAAAATTTAGAATTTCGATATTTTGACTTAAATTGATAAAGCTAGTCATAAATAGTATAAAATGTCCTTCGAAAAGTCTTTGCGATGAAAATTGTGGAAAATATCGAAGAAAAACCCTTAATTTAGGTGTAAATTTGAATTTGAATTTTTCGAAAGCACCCCCCTTACAACATTTTCAAAATTTTTCAAAATTTAGAATTTCGATATTTTGACTTAAATTGATAAAGCTAGTCATAAATAGTATAAAATGTCCTTCGAAAAGTCTTTGCGGTGAAAATTGTGGAAAATATCGAAGAAAAACCCTTAATTTAGGTGTAAATTTGAATTTGAATTTTTCGAAGCACCCCCCTTACAACAGTTTCCATAACGTTTCAAAGTTTATGAATAAAAATCATTTTTAACGATTATTTTTTGATTATTTAAAATGTCCTAAAAAACTTTGAATAATGATTATTATTGATTTTATTATAAAAGCTTAATTTAATGATTAATTAAACATTTTTTTTTTTAAGCCTCCAATAAACATTTTTCAAAGACTTTTCAAATTTTTAAAAGTCTTTAAAAGATAAAGCTGAAGTCATAAATAGTATAAAATGTCCCTCAAAAAGTCTTTGCGATGAAAAACTTGTGGAAAATAGTCTGAAAAAAAACCCTTAATTTAAAATTTAAAAAGTCTCCTGTGAAGAGGGCATTTTCCGCTTTGCGACTATTCTGTCGGACCTAAGGTTCAATCTGTCTGCAACTATTCTAAAAAATTTTCAAAAATGAATAATCAGTAATTAAAATTATTATCCATGATAATTGGATTAAAAGACTTTTAAAAAATTCTTGAAATTTATTTTTTCCAGAAGACTTATATATTTTGAAAAGTCTTTGACTGACTTATATTTCTGAAAATTTTTAAAAATCTCTAATAAAAACTGTTATTTATGATTTTGAAAAATAAAAGTTGCAAAATAAAAGTTATTAATAACTTTTATAATAAAAATTAAAAATAATAATTATTTTGCAACTTTTATTTTTAAAAATCACAAATAACAGTTATTACAAAACTTTTCAATAACAGTTAGAAAATATATTTTGACTTAAGTAATATGATAAAATGGGATTTTTATAAGATTTTTGGCGACCGTGAAAATTGTGGGAAATATCGAAGAAAACCCTTAATTTCGGTATACCCATTTGAACTGAGTTATTTACGAAGCTCCCTTACAACATTTTCAAAATTTTTCAAAATTTAGAATTTCGATATTTTGACTTAAATTGATAAAGCTAGTCATAAATAGTATAAAATGTCCTTCGAAAAGTCTTTGCGATGAAAATTGTGGAAAATATCGAAGAAAAACCCTTAATTTAGGTGTAAATTTGAATTTGAATTTTCGAAGCACCCCCTTACAACATTTTCAAAATTTTTCAAAATTTAGAATTTCGATATTTTGACTTAAATTGATAAAGCTAGTCATAAATAGTATAAAATGTCCTTCGAAAAGTCTTTGCGGTGAAAATTGTGGAAAATATCGAAGAAAAACCCTTAATTTAGGTGTAAATTTGAATTTGAATTTTTCGAAGCACCCCCCTTACAACATTTTCAAAATTTTTCAAAATTTAGAATTTTGATATTTTGACTTAAGTTGATAAAGGTAGTCATAAGTAGTATAAAATGTCCTTCAAAAAGTCTTTGCGATGAAAATTGTGAAAAATATCGAAGAAAAACCCTTAATTTAGGTGTAAATTTGAATTTGAATTTTTCGAAGCACCCCCTTACAACATTTTTAAAATTTTTCAAAATTTAGAATTTTGATATTTTGACTTAAATTGATAGAGGTAGTCATAAGTAGTATAAAATGTCCTTCGAAAAGTCTTTGCGATGAAAATTGTGGAAAAATATCGAAGAAAAACCCTTAATTTAGGTGTAAATTTGAATTTGAATTTTTCGAAGCACCCCCCTTACAACATTTTCAAAATTTTTCAAAATTTAGAATTTCGATATTTTGACTTAAATTGATAAAGCTAGTCATAAATAGTATAAAATGTCCTTCGAAAAGTCTTTGCGATGAAAATTGTGGAAAATATCGAAGAAAAACCCTTAATTTAGGTGTAAATTTGAATTTGAATTTTTCGAAGCACCCCCTTACAACATTTTCAAAATTTTTCAAAATTTAGAATTTCGATATTTTGACTTAAATTGATAAAGCTAGTCATAAATAGTATAAAATGTCCTTCGAAAAGTCTTTGCGGTGAAAATTGTGGAAAATAAAGAAAACCCTTAAAGGTAAATTTTGAGCTAGTCATAAATAGTATAAAATGTCCTTCGAAAAGTCTTTGCGATGAAAATTGTGGAAAATATCGAAGGAAAAACCCTTAATTTAGGTGTAAATTTGAATTTGAATTTTTCGAAGCACCCCCTTTACAACATTTTCAAAATTTTTCAAAATTTAGAATTTCGATATTTTGACTTAAATTGATAAAGCTAGTCATAAATAGTATAAAATGTCCTTCGAAAAGTCTTTGCGGTGAAAATTGTGGAAAATATCGAAGAAAAACCCTTAATTTAGGTGTAAATTTGAATTTGAATTTTTCGAAGCACCCCCTTACAACATTTTCAAAATTTTTCAAAATTTAGAATTTCGATATTTTGACTTAAATTGATAAAGCTAGTCATAAATAGTATAAAATGTCCTTCGAAAAAGTCTTTGCGATGAAAATTGTGGAAAAATATCGAAGAAAAACCCTTAATTTAGGTGTAAATTTGAATTTGAATTTTTCGAAGCACCCCCCTTACAACATTTTCAAAATTTTTCAAAATTTAGAATTCTGATATTTTGACTTAAATTGATAAAGCTAGTCATAAATAGTATAAAATGTCCTTCGAAAAGTCTTTGCGATGAAAATTGTGGAAAATATCGAAGAAAAACCCTTAATTTAGGTGTAAATTTGAAATTTGAATTTTTCAAAAAGAACCCCACAACATTTAAAATTTTAAAATTAATTTCGATATTTTGACTTAAGTTGATAGAGGTAGTCATAAGTAGTATAAAATGTCCTTCGAAAAGTCTTTGCGATGAAAATTGTGGAAAATATCGAAGAAAAACCCTTAATTTAGGTGTAAATTTGAATTTGAATTTTTCGAAGCACCCCCTTACAACATTTTCAAAATTTTTCAAAATTTAGAATTTTGATATTTTGACTTAAATTGATAAAGCTAGTCATAAGTAGTATAAAAATGTCCTTCGAAAAGTCTTTTACGGTGAAAATTGTGAAAAATATCGAAGAAAAACCCTTAATTTAGGTGTAAATTTGAATTTGAATTTTTCGAAGCACCCCCCTTACAACATTTTCAAAATTTTTCAAAATTTAGAATTTTGATATTTTGACTTAAATTGATAAAGCTAGTCATAAGTAGTATAAAATGTCCTTCGAAAAGTCTTTGCGATGAAAATTGTGGAAAATATCGAAGAAAAACCCTTAATTTAGGTGTAAATTTGAATTTGAATTTTTCGAAGCACCCCCTTACAACATTTTCAAAATTTTTCAAAATTTAGAATTTCGATATTTTGACTTAAATTGATAAAGCTAGTCATAAATAGTATAAAATGTCCTTCGAAAAGTCTTTGCGATGAAAATTGTGGAAAATATCGAAGAAAAACCCTTAATTTAGGTGTAAATTTGAATTTGAATTTTTCGAAGCACCCCCTTACAACATTTTCAAAATTTTTCAAAATTTAGAATTTCGATATTTTGACTTAAATTGATAAAGCTAGTCATAAATAGTATAAAATGTCCTTCGAAAAGTCTTTGCGATGAAAATTGTGGAAAATATCGAAGAAAAACCCTTAATTTAGGTGTAAATTTGAATTTGAATTTTTCGAAGCACCCCCCTTACAACATTTTCAAAATTTTTCAAAATTTAGAATTTCGATATTTTGACTTAAATTGATAAAGCTAGTCATAAATAGTATAAAATGTCCTTCGAAAAGTCTTTGCGGTGAAAATTGTGGAAAATATCGAAGAAAAACCCTTAATTTAGGTGTAAATTTGAATTTGAATTTTTCGAAGCACCCCCTTACAACATTTTCAAAATTTTTCAAAATTTAGAATTTCGATATTTTGACTTAAATTGATAAAGCTAGTCATAAATAGTATAAAATGTCCTTCGAAAAGTCTTTGCGATGAAAATTGTGGAAAATATCGAAGAAAAACCCTTAATTTAGGTGTAAATTTGAATTTGAATTTTCGAAGCACCCCCCTTACAACATTTTCAAAATTTTTCAAAATTTAGAATTTTGATATTTTGACTTAAATTGATAAAGCTAGTCATAAGTAGTATAAAATGTCCTTCGAAAAGTCTTTGCGATGAAAATTGTGGAAAATATCGAAGAAAAACCCTTAATTTAGGTGTAAATTTGAATTTGAATTTTTCGAAGCACCCCCCTTACAACATTTTCAAAATTTTTCAAAATTTAGAATTTTGATATTTTGACTTAAATTGATAAAGCTAGTCATAAGTAGTATAAAATGTCCTTCGAAAAGTCTTTGCGATGAAAATTGTGGAAAATATCGAAGAAAAACCCTTAATTTAGGTGTAAATTTGAATTTGAATTTTTCGAAGCACCCCCCTTACAACATTTTCAAAATTTTTCAAAATTTAGAATTTCGATATTTTGACTTAAATTGATAAAGCTAGTCATAAATAGTATAAAATGTCCTTCGAAAAGTCTTTGCGATGAAAATTGTGGAAAATATCGAAGAAAAACCCTTAATTTAGGTGTAAATTTGAATTTGAATTTTTCGAAGCACCCCCTTACAACATTTTCAAAATTTTTCAAAATTTAGAATTTTGATATTTTGACTTAAATTGATAAAGCTAGTCATAAATAGTATAAAATGTCCTTCGAAAAGTCTTTGCGATGAAAATTGTGGAAAATTAAAACATCGAAGAAAAACCCTTAATTTAGGTGTAAATTTGAATTTGAATTTTCCGAAGCACCCCCTTACAACATTTTCAAAATTTTTCAAAATTTAGAATTTCGATATTTTGACTTAAATTGATAAAGCTAGTCATAAATAGTATAAAATGTCCTTCGAAAAGTCTTTGCGATGAAAATTGTGGAAAATATCGAAGAAAAACCCTTAATTTAGGTGTAAATTTGAATTTGAATTTTTCGAAGCACCCCCCCTTACAACATTTTCAAAATTTTTCAAAATTTAGAATTTCGATATTTTGACTTAAATTGATAAAGCTAGTCATAAATAGTATAAAATGTCCTTCGAAAAGTCTTTGCGATGAAAATTGTGGAAAATATCGAAGAAAAACCCTTAATTTAGGTGTAAATTTGAATTTGAATTTTTCGAAGCACCCCCCTTACAACATTTTCAAAATTTTTCAAAATTTAGAATTTCGATATTTTGACTTAAATTGATAAAGCTAGTCATAAGTAGTATAAAATGTCCTTCGAAAAGTCTTTGCGATGAAAATTGTGGAAAATATCGAAGAAAAACCCTTAATTTAGGTGTAAATTTGAATTTGAATTTTTCGAAGCACCCCCCACAATTTTTCAAAATTTAGAATATCGATATTTTGACTTAAATTGATAAAGCTAGTCATAAATAGTATAAAATGTCCTTCGAACAGTCTTTACGATGAAAATTGTGGAAAATATCGAAGAAAAACCCTTAATTTAGGTGTAAATTTGAATTTGAATTTTTCGAAGCACCCCCCTTACAACATTTTCAAAATTTTTCAAAATTTAGAATTTCGATATTTTGACTTAAATTGATAAAGCTAGTCATAAATAGTATATAAAAATGTCCTTCGAAAAGTCTTTGCGATGAAAATTGTGGAAAATATCGAAGAAAAACCCTTAATTTAGGTGTAAATTTGAATTGGATAAAAGCACCCCCTTACAACATTTTCAAAATTTTTCAAAATTTAGAATTTTGATATTTTGACTTAAATTGATAAAGGTAGTCATAAATAGTATAAAATGTCCTTCGAACAGTCTTTACGATGAAAATTGTGGAAAATATCGAAGAAAAACCCTTAATGTAGGTGTAAATTTGAATTTGAATTTTTCGAAGCACCCCCCTTACAACATTTTCAAAATTTTCAAAATTTAGAATTTTGATATTTTGACTTAAATTGATAAAGCTAGTCATAAATAGTATAAAATGTCCTTCGAAAAGTCTTTGCGATGAAAATTGTGGAAAATATCGAAAAAAACCCTTAATTTAGGTGTAAATTTGAATTTGAATTTTTCGAAGCACCCCCCTTACAACACAACATTTTCAAAATTTTTCAAAATTTAGAATTTCGATATTTTGACTTAAATTGATAAGAGCTAGTCATAAATAGTATAAAATGTCCTTCGAAAAGTCTTTGCGATGAAAATTGTGGAAAATATCGAAGAAAAACCCTTAATTTAGGTGTAAATTTGAATTTGAATTTTTCGAAGCACCCCCTTTACAACATTTTCAAAATTTTTCAAAATTTAGAATTTCGATATTTTGACTTAAATTGATAGAGGTAGTCATAAGTAGTATAAAATGTCCTTCGAAAAGTCTTTGCGATGAAAATTGTGGAAAATATCGAAGAAAAACCCTTAATTTAGGTGTAATTTGAATTAATTTGAATTTGAATTTTCGAAGCACCCCCTTACAACATTTTCAAAATTTTTCAAAATTTAGAATTTCGATATTTTGACTTAAATTGATACATAAGTAGTATAAAATGTCCTTCGAAAAGTCTTTGCGATGAAAATTGTTGAAAATATCGAAGAAAAACCCTTAATTTAGGTGTAAATTTGAATTTGAATTTTTCGAAGCACCCCCCTTACAACATTTTCAAAATTTTTCAAAATTTAGAATTTTGATATTTTGACTTAAATTGATAGAGGTAGTCATAAGTAGTATAAAATGTCCTTCGAAAAGTCTTTGCGATGAAAATTGTGGAAAATATCGAAGAAAAACCCTTAATTTAGGTGTAAATTTGAATTTGAATTTTTCGAAGCACCCCCTTACAACATTTTCAAAATTTTTCAAAATTTAGAATATCGATATTTTGACTTAAATTGATAAAGCTAGTCATAAATAGTATAAAATGTCCTTCGAAAAGTCTTTGCGATGAAAATTGTGGAAAATATCGAAGAAAAACCCTTAATTTAGGTGTAAATTTGAATTTAAATTTTTCGAAGCACCCCCTTACAACATTTTCAAAATTTTTCAAAATTTAGAATTTCGATATTTTGACTTAAATTGATAAAGCTAGTCATAAATAGTATAAAATTTCCTTCGAAAAGTCTTTGCGGTGAAAATTGTGGAAAATATCGAAGAAAAACCCTTAATTTAGGTGTAAATTTGAATTTGAATTTTTCGAAGCAGCCCCCCTTACAACATTTTCAAAATTTTTCAAAATTTAGAATTTCGATATTTTGACTTAAATTGATAAAGCTAGTCATAAATAGTATAAAATGTCCTTCGAAAAGTCTTTGCGGTGAAAATTGTGGAAAAATATCGAAGAAAAACCCTTAATTTAGGTGTAAATTTGAATTTGAATTTTTCGAAGCACCCCCCTTACAACATTTTCAAAATTTTTCAAAATTTAGAATTTCGATATTTTGACTTAAATTGATAGAGGTAGTCATAAGTAGTATAAAATGTCCTTCGAAAAGTCTTTGCGATGAAAATTGTGGAAAATATCGAAGAAAAACCCTTAATTTAGGTGTAAATTTGAATTTGAATTTTTCGAAGCACCCCCCTTACAACATTTTCAAAATTTTTCAAAATTTAGAATTTTGATATTTTGACTTAAATTGATAGAGGTAGTCATAAGTAGTATAAAATGTCCTTCGAAAAGTCTTTGCGATGAAAATTGTGGAAAATATCGAAGAAAAACCCTTAATTTAGGTGTAAATTTGAATTTGAATTTTTCGAAGCACCCCCTTACAACATTTTCAAAATTTTTCAAAATTTAGAATATCGATATTTTGACTTAAATTGATAAAGCTAGTCATAAATAGTATAAAATGTCCTTCGAAAAGTCTTTGCGATGAAAATTGTGGAAAATATCGAAGAAAAACCCTTAATTTAGGTGTAAATTTGAATTTGAATTTTTCGAAGCACCCCCCTTACAACATTTTTAAAATTTTTCAAAATTTAGAATTTCGATATTTTGACTTAAATTGATAAAGCTAGTCATAAATAGTATAAAATGTCCTTCGAAAAGTCTTTGCGGTGAAAATTGTGGAAAATATCGAAGAAAAACCCTTAATTTAGGTGTAAATTTGAATTTGAATTTTTCGAAGCACCCCCCTTACAACATTTTCAAAATTTTTCAAAATTTAGAATTTCGATATTTTGACTTAAATTGATAAAGCTAGTCATAAATAGTATAAAATGTCCTTCGAAAAGTCTTTGCGATGAAAATTGTGGAAAATATCGAAGAAAAACCTTTAATTTAGGTGTAAATTTGAATTTGAATTTTTCGAAGCACCCCCCTTACAACATTTTCAAAATTTTTCAAAATTTAAATTTTTTCGATATTTTGACTTAAGTTGATAGAGGTAGTCATAAGTAGTATAAAATGTCCTTCAAAAAGTCTTTGCGGTGAAAATTGTGAAAAATATCGAAGAAAAACACTTAATTTAGGTGTAAATTTGAATTTGAATTTTTCGAAGCACCCCCCTTACAACATTTTCAAAATTTTTCAAAATTTAGAATTTCAATATTTTGACTTAAATTGATAAAGCTAGTCATAAATAGTATAAAATGTCCTTCGAAAAGTCTTTGCGATGAAAATTGTGGAAAATATCGAAGAAAAACCCTTAATTTAGGTGTAAATTTGTGATAAAGCACCCCCCTTACAACATTTTCAAAATTTTTCAAAATTTAGAATTTTGATATTTTGACTTAAGTTGATAGAGGTAGTCATAAGTAGTATAAAATGTCCTTCAAAAAGTCTTTGCGGTGAAAATTGTGAAAAATATCGAAGAAAAACCCTTAATTTAGGTGTAAATTTGAATTTGAATTTTTCGAAGCACCCCCCTTACAACATTTTCAAAATTTTTCAAAATTTAGAATTTTGATATTTTGACTTAAATTGATAGAGGTAGTCATAAGTAGTATAAAATGTCCTTCGAAAAGTCTTTGCGATGAAAATTGTGAAAAATATCGAAGAAAAACCCTTAATTTAGGTGTAAATTTGAATTTGAATTTTTCGAAGCACCCCCTTACAACATTTTCAAAATTTTTCAAAATTTAGAATTTCGATATTTTGACTTAAATTGATAAAGCTAGTCATAAATAGTATAAAATTTCCTTCGAAAAGTCTTTGCGGTGAAAATTGTGGAAAATATCGAAGAAAAACCCTTAATTTAGGTGTAAATTTGAATTTGAATTTTTCGAAGCACCCCCCTTACAACATTTTCAAAATTTTTCAAAATTTAGAATTTCGATATTTTGACTTAAATTGATAAAGCTAGTCATAAATAGTATAAAATGTCCTTCGAAAAGTCTTTGCGATGAAAATTGTGTAAAATATCGAAGAAAAACCCTTAATTTAGGTGTAAATTTGAATTTGAATTTTTCGAAGCACCCCCCTTACAACATTTTCAAAATTTTTCAAAATTTAGAATTTTGATATTTTGACTTAAATTGATAGAGGTAGTCATAAGTAGTATAAAATGTCCTTCGAAAAGTCTTTGCGATGAAAATTGTGGAAAATATCGAAGAAAAACCCTTAATTTAGGTGTAAATTTGAATTTGAATTTTCGAAGCACCCCCCCTTACAACATTTTCAAAATTTTTCAAAATTTAGAATTTTGATATTTTGACTTAAATTGATAGAGCTAGTCATAAGTAGTATAAAATGTCCTTCGAAAAGTCTTTGCGATGAAAATTGTGGAAAATATCGAAGAAAAACCCTTAATTTAGGTGTAAATTTGAATTTGAATTTTTCGAAGCACCCCCCTTACAACATTTTCAAAATTTTTCAAAATTTAGAATTTCGATATTTTGACTTAAATTGATAAAGCTAGTCATAAATAGTATAAAATGTCCTTCGAAAAGTCTTTGCGGTGAAAATTGTGGAAAATATCGAAGAAAAACCCTTAATTTAGGTGTAAATTTGAATTTGAATTTTTCGAAGCACCCCCCTTACAACATTTTCAAAATTTTTCAAAATTTAGAATTTCGATATTTTGACTTAAATTGATAAAGCTAGTCATAAATAGTATAAAATGTCCTTCGAAAAGTCTTTGCGATGAAAATTGTGGAAAATATCGAAGAAAAACCCTTAATTTAGGTGTAAATTTGAATTTGAATTTTTCGAAGCACCCCCCTTACAACATTTTCAAAATTTTTCAAAATTTAGAATTTTGATATTTTGACTTAAGTTGATAGAGGTAGTCATAAGTAGTATAAAATGTCCTTCAAAAAGTCTTTGCGGTGAAAATTGTGAAAAATATCGAAGAAAAACACTTAATTTAGGTGTAAATTTGAATTTGAATTTTTCGAAGCACCCCCCTTACAACATTTTCAAAATTTTTCAAAATTTAGAATTTCAATATTTTGACTTAAATTGATAAAGCTAGTCATAAATAGTATAAAATGTCCTTCGAAAAGTCTTTGCGATGAAAATTGTGGAAAATATCGAAGAAAAACCCTTAATTTAGGTGTAAATTTGTGATAAAGCACCCCCCTTACAACATTTTCAAAATTTTTCAAAATTTAGAATTTTGATATTTTGACTTAAGTTGATAGAGGTAGTCATAAATAGTATAAAATGTCCTTCAAAAAGTCTTTGCGGTGAAAATTGTGAAAAATATCGAAGAAAAACCCTTAATTTAGGTGTAAATTTGAATTTGAATTTTTCGAAGCACCCCCCTTACAACATTTTCAAAATTTTTCAAAATTTAGAATTTTGATATTTTGACTTAAATTGATAGAGGTAGTCATAAGTAGTATAAAATGTCCTTTGAAAAGTCTTTGCGATGAAAATTGTGGAAAATATCGAAGAAAAACCCTTAATTTAGGTGTAAATTTGAATTTAATTTTTCGAAGCACCCCCCTTACAACATTTTCAAAATTTTTCAAAATTTAGAATTTCGATATTTTGACTTAAATTGATAAAGCTAGTCATAAATAGTATAAAATGTCCTTCGAAAAGTCTTTGCGGTGAAAATTGTGGAAAATATCGAAGAAAAACCCTTAATTTAGGTGTAAATTTGAATTTGAATTTTTCGAAGCACCCCCTTACAACATTTTCAAAATTTTTCAAAATTTAGAATTTCGATATTTTGACTTAAATTGATAAAGCTAGTCATAAATAGTATAAAATGTCCTTCGAAAAGTCTTTGCGATGAAAATTGTGTAAAATATCGAAGAAAAACCCTTAATTTAGGTGTAAATTTGAATTTGAATTTTTCGAAGCACCCCCTTACAACATTTTCAAAATTTTTCAAAATTTAGAATTTTGATATTTTGACTTAAATTGATAGAGGTAGTCATAAGTAGTATAAAATGTCCTTCGAAAAGTCTTTGCGATGAAAATTGTGGAAAATATCGAAGAAAAACCCTTAATTTAGGTGTAAATTTGAATTTGAATTTTTCGAAGCACCCCCTTACAACATTTTCAAAATTTTTCAAAATTTAGAATTTTGATATTTTGACTTAAATTGATAAAGCTAGTCATAAATAGTATAAAATGTCCTTCGAAAAGTCTTTGCGATGAAAATTGTGGAAAATATCGAAGAAAAACCCTTAATTTAGGTGTAAATTTGAATTTGAATTTTTCGAAGCACCCCCTTACAACATTTTCAAAATTTTTCAAAATTTAGAATTTTGATATTTTGACTTAAATTGATAGAGGTAGTCATAAGTAGTATAAAATGTCCTTCGAAAAGTCTTTGCGATGAAAATTGTGGAAAATATCGAAGAAAAACCCTTAATTTAGGTGTAAATTTGAATTTGAATTTTTCGAAGCACCCCCCTTACAACATTTTCAAAATTTTTCAAAATTTAGAATTTCGATATTTTGACTTAAATTGATAAAGCTAGTCATAAATAGTATAAAATGTCCTTCGAAAAGTCTTTGCGATGAAAATTGTGGAAAATATCGAAGAAAAACCCTTAATTTAGGTGTAAATTTGAATTTGAATTTTTCGAAGCACCCCCCTTACAACATTTTCAAAATTTTTCAAAATTTAGAATTTCGATATTTTGACTTAAATTGATAAAGCTAGTCATAAATAGTATAAAATGTCCTTCGAAAAGTCTTTGATGAAAATTGTGGAAAATATCGAAGAAAAACCCTTAATTTAGGTGTAAATTTGAATTTGAATTTTTCGAAGCACCCCCCTTACAACATTTTCAAAATTTTTCAAAATTTAGAATTTCGATATTTTGACTTAAATTGATAAAGCTAGTCATAAATAGTATAAAATGTCCTTCGAAAAGTCTTTGCGATGAAAATTGTGGAAAATATCGAAGAAAAACCCTTAATTTAGGTGTAAATTTGAATTTGAATTTTACACCTAAATTAAGGGTTTTTCTTCGATATTTTCCACAATTTTCATCGCAAAGACTTTTCGAAGGACATTTTATACTATTTATGACTAGCTTTATCAATTTAAGTCAAAATATCGAAATTCTAAATTTTGAAAAATTTTGAAAATGTTGTAAGGGGGGTGCTTCGGAAAAATTCAAATTCAAATTACATTTCACAAAAAAATTAAAATTCTAAATTTAAATTTGGTTTTTCTTCGATATTTTCACCAAATTCAATTTTCATCGCAAAGACTTTTCGAAGGACATTTTATACTATTTATGACTAGCTTTATCAATTTAAGTCAAAATATCGAAATTCTAAATTTTGAAAAATTTTGAAAATGTTGTAAGGGGGGTGCTTCGAAAAATTCAAATTCAAATTTACACCTAAATTAAGGGTTTTTCTTCGATATTTTCCACAATTTTCACCGCAAAGACTTTTCGAAGGACATTTTATACTATTTATGACTAGCTTTATCAATTTAAGTCAAAATATCAAAATTCTAAATTTTGAAAAATTTTGAAAATGTTGTAAGGGGGGTGCTTCGAAAAATTCAAATTCAAATTTACACCTAAATTAAGGGTTTTTCCTTCGATATTTTCCACAATTTTCATCGCAAAGACTTTTCGAAGGACATTTTATACTATTTATGACTAGCTTTATCAATTTAAGTCAAAATATCGAAATTCTAAATTTTGAAAAATTTTGAAAATGTTGTAAGGGGGGTGCTTCGAAAAATTCAAATTCAAATTTACACCTAAATTAAGGGTTTTTCTTCGATATTTTCCACAATTTTCACCGCAAAGACTTTTCGAAGGACATTTTATACTATTTATGACTAGCTTTATCAATTTAAGTCAAAATATCGAAATTCTAAATTTTGAAAAATTTTGAAAATGTTGTAAGGGGGGTGCTTCGAAAAATTCAAATTCAAATTTACACCTAAATTAAGGGTTTTTCTTCGATATTTTCCACAATTTTCATCGCAAAGACTTTTCGAAGGACATTTTATACTATTTATGACTAGCTTTATCAATTTAAGTCAAAATATCGAAATTCTAAATTTTGAAAAATTTTGAAAATGTTGTAAGGGGGGTGCTTCGAAAAATTCAAATTCAAATTTACACCTAAATTAAGGGTTTTTCTTCGATATTTTCCACAATTTTCATCGCAAAGACTTTTCGAAGGACATTTTATACTATTTATGACTAGCTTTATCAATTTAAGTCAAAATATCGAAATTCTAAATTTTGAAAAATTTTGAAAATGTTGTAAGGGGGGTGCTTCGAAAAATTCAAATTCAAATTTACACCTAAATTAAGGGTTTTTCTTCGATATTTTCCACAATTTTCATCGCAAAGACTTTTCGAAGGACATTTTATACTATTTATGACTAGCTTTATCAATTTAAGTCAAAATATCAAAATTCTAAATTTTGAAAAATTTTAAAAATGTTCTAAATTGAAAATGTTGAAAGGGGGTGCTTCGAAAAATTCAAATTCAAATTTACACCTAAATTAAGGGTTTTTCTTCGATATTTTCCACAATTTTCATCGCAAAGACTTTTCGAAGGACATTTTATTACTACTTATGACTAGCTTTATCAATTTAAGTCAAAATATCGAAATTCTAAATTTTGAAAAATTTTGAAAATGTTGTAAGGGGGGTGCTTCGAAAAAAAATTCAAATTCAAATTTACACCTAAATTAAGGGTTTTTCTTCGATATTTTCCACAATTTTCATCGCAAAGACTTTTCGAAGGACATTTTATACTATTTATGACTAGCTTTATCAATTTAAGTCAAAATATCGAAATTCTAAATTTTGAAAAATTTTGAAAATGTTGTAAGGGGGGTGCTTCGAAAAATTCAAATTCAAATTTACACCTAAATTAAGGGTTTTTCTTCGATATTTTCCACAATTTTCACCGCAAAGACTTTTCGAAGGACATTTTATAACTATTTATGACTAGCTTTATCAATTTAAGTCAAAATATCAAAATTCTAAATTTTGAAAAATTTTGAAAATGTTGTAAGGGGGGTGCTTCGAAAAATTCAAATTCAAATTTACACCTAAATTAAGGGTTTTTCTTCGATATTTTCCACAATTTTCACCGCAAAGACTTTTCGAAGGACATTTTATACTATTTATGACTAGCTTTATCAATTTAAGTCAAAATATCGAAATTCTAAATTTTGAAAAATTTTGAAAATGTTGTAAGGGGGGTGCTTCGAAAAATTCAAATTCAAATTTACACCTAAATTAAGGGTTTTTCTTCGATATTTTCCACAATTTTCATCGCAAAGACTTTTCGAAGGACATTTTATACTATTTATGACTAGCTTTATCAATTTAAGTCAAAATATCGAAATTCTAAATTTTGAAAAATTTTGAAAATGTTGTAAGGGGGGTGCTTCGAAAAATTCAAATTCAAATTTACACCTAAATTAAGGGTTTTTCTTCGATATTTTCCACAATTTTCATCGCAAAGACTTTTCGAAGGACATTTTATACTATTTATGACTAGCTTTATCAATTTAAGTCAAAATATCGAAATTCTAAATTTTGAAAAATTTTGAAAATGTTGTAAGGGGGGTGCTTCGAAAAATTCAAATTCAAATTTACACCTAAATTAAGGGTTTTTCTTCGATATTTTCCACAATTTTCACCGCAAAGACTTTTCGAAGGACATTTTATACTATTTATGACTAGCTTTATCAATTTAAGTCAAAATATCGAAATTCTAAATTTTGAAAAATTTTGAAAATGTTGTAAGGGGGGTGCTTCGAAAAATTCAAATTCAAATTTACACCTAAATTAAGGGTTTTTCTTCGATATTTTCCACAATTTTCATCGCAAAGACTTTTCGAAGGACATTTTATACTATTTATGACTAGCTTTATCAATTTAAGTCAAAATATCGAAATTCTAAATTTTGAAAAATTTTGAAAATGTTGTAAGGGGGTGCTTCGAAAAATTCAAATTCAAATTTACACCTAAATTAAGGGTTTTTCTTCGATATTTTCCACAATTTTCATCGCAAAGACTTTTCGAAGGACATTTTATACTATTTATGACTAGCTTTATCAATTTAAGTCAAAATATCGAAATTCTAAATTTTGAAAAATTTTGAAAATGTTGTAAGGGGGGTGCTTCGAAAAATTCAAATTCAAATTTACACCTAAATTAAGGGTTTTTCTTCGATATTTTCCACAATTTTCATCGCAAAGACTTTTCGAAGGACATTTTATACTACTTATGACTAGCTTTATCAATTTAAGTCAAAATATCAAAATTCTAAATTTTGAAAAATTTTGAAAATGTTGTAAGGGGGGTGCTTCGAAAAATTCAAATTCAAATTTACACCTAAATTAAGGGTTTTTCTTCGATATTTTCCACAATTTTCACCGCAAAGACTTTTCGAAGGACATTTTATACTACTTATGACTAGCTTTATCAATTTAAGTCAAAATATCAAAATTCTAAATTTTGAAAAATTTTGAAAATGTTGTAAGGGGGGTGCTTCGAAAAATTCAAATTCAAATTTACACCTAAATTAAGGGTTTTTCTTCGATATTTTCCACAATTTTCACCGCAAAGACTTTTCGAAGGACATTTTATACTATTTATGACTAGCTTTATCAATTTAAGTCAAAATATCGAAATTCTAAATTTTGAAAAATTTTGAAAATGTTGTAAGGGGGGGTGCTTCGAAAAATTCAAATTCAAATTTACACCTAAATTAAGGGTTTTTCTTCGATATTTTCCACAATTTTCATCGCAAAGACTTTTCGAAGGACATTTTATACTATTTATGACTAGCTTTATCAATTTAAGTCAAAATATCGAAATTCTAAATTTTGAAAAATTTTGGAAAATGTTGTAAGGGGGGTGCTTCGAAAAATTCAAATTCAAATTTACACCTAAATTAAGGGTTTTTCTTCGATATTTTCCACAATTTTCACCGCAAAGACTTTTCGAAGGACATTTTATACTACTTATGACTAGCTCTATCAATTTAAGTCAAAATATCAAAATTCTAAATTTTGAAAAATTTTGAAAATGTTGTAAGGGGGTGCTTCGAAAAATTCAAATTCAAATTTACACCTAAATTAAGGGTTTTTCTTCGATATTTTCCACAATTTTCATCGCAAAGACTTTTCGAAGGACATTTTATACTATTTATGACTAGCTTTATCAATTTAAGTCAAAATATCGAAATTCTAAATTTTGAAAAATTTTGAAAATGTTGTAAGGGGGGTGCTTCGAAAAATTCAAATTCAAATTTACACCTAAATTAAGGGTTTTTCTTCGATATTTTCCACAATTTTCATCGCAAAGACTTTTCGAAGGACATTTTATACTATTTATGACTAGCTTTATCAATTTAAGTCAAAATATCGAAATTCTAAATTTTGAAAAATTTTATGTTGTAAGGGGGGTGCTTCGAAAAATTCAAATTCAAATTTACACCTAAATTAAGGGTTTTTCTTCGATATTTTCCACAATTTTCATCGCAAAGACTTTTCGAAGGACATTTTATACTACTTATGACTAGCTTTATCAATTTAAGTCAAAATATCGAAATTCTAAATTTTGAAAAATTTTGAAAATGTTGTAAGGGGGGTGCTTCGAAAAATTCAAATTCAAATTTACACCTAAATTAAGGGTTTTTCTTCGATATTTTCCACAATTTTCACCGCAAAGACTTTTCGAAGGACATTTTATACTACTTATGACTAGCTTTATCAACTTAAGTCAAAATATCAAAATTCTAAATTTTGAAAAATTTTGAAAATGTTAAAGGGGGGTGCTTTATCACAAATTTACACCTAAATTAAGGGTTTTTCTTCGATATTTTCCACAATTTTCACCGCAAAGACTTTTCGAAGGACATTTTATACTATTTATGACTAGCTTTATCAATTTAAGTCAAAATATCGAAATTCTAAATTTTGAAAAATTTTGAAAATGTTGTAAGGGGGGTGCTTCGAAAAATTCAAATTCAAATTTACACCTAAATTAAGGGTTTTTCTTCGATATTTTCCACAATTTTCATCGTAAAGACTTTTCGAAGGACATTTTATACTACTTATGACTAGCTTTATCAATTTAAGTCAAAATATCAAAATTCTAAATTTTGAAAAATTTTGAAAATGTTGTAAGGGGGTGCTTCGAAAAATTCAAATTCAAATTTACACCTAAATTAAGGGTTTTTCTTCGATATTTTCCACAATTTTCATCGCAAAGACTTTTCGAAGGACATTTTATACTATTTATGACTAGCTTTATCAATTTAAGTCAAAATATCGAAATTCTAAATTTTGAAAAATTTTGAAAATGTTGTAAGGGGGGTGCTTCGAAAAATTCAAATTCAAATTTACACCTAAATTAAGGGTTTTTCTTCGATATTTTCCACAATTTTCATCGCAAAGACTTTTCGAAGGACATTTTATACTATTTATGATTAGCTTTATCAATTTAAGTCAAAATATCAAAATTCTAAATTTTGAAAAATTTTGAAAATGTTGTAAGGGGGGTGCTTCGAAAAATTCAAATTCAAATTTACACCTAAATTAAGGGTTTTTCTTCGATATTTTCCACAATTTTCATCGCAAAGACTTTTCGAAGGACATTTTATACTATTTATGACTAGCTTTATCAATTTAAGTCAAATTCAAATTTACACCTAAATTAAGGGTTTTTCTTCGATATTTTCCACAATTTTCACCGCAAAGACTTTTCGAAGGACATTTTATACTATTTATGACTAGCTTTATCAATTTAAGTCAAAATATCGAAATTCTAAATTTTGAAAAATTTTGAAAATGTTGTAAGGGGGGTGCTTCGAAAAATTCAAATTCAAATTTACACCTAAATTAAGGGTTTTTCTTCGATATTTTCCACAATTTTCACCGCAAAGACTTTTCGAAGGACATTTTATACTACTTATGACTACCTCTATCAATTTAAGTCAAAATATCGAAATTCTAAATTTTGAAAAATTTTGAAAATGTTGTAAGGGGGGTGCTTCGAAAAATTCAAATTCAAATTTACACCTAAATTAAGGGTTTTTCTTCGATATTTTCCACAATTTTCACCGCAAAGACTTTTCGAAGGACATTTTATACTATTTATGACTAGCTTTATCAATTTAAGTCAAAATATCGAAATTCTAAATTTTGAAAAATTTTGAAAATGTTGTAAGGGGGGTGCTTCGAAAAATTCAAATTCAAATTTACACCTAAATTAAGGGTTTTTCTTCGATATTTTCCACAATTTTCATCGCAAAGACTTTTCGAAGGACATTTTATACTATTTATGACTAGCTTTATCAATTTAAGTCAAAATATCGAAATTCTAAATTTTGAAAAATTTTGAAAATGTTGTAAGGGGGTGCTTCGAAAAATTCAAATTCAAATTTACACCTAAATTAAGGGTTTTTCTTCGATATTTTCCACAATTTTCATCGCAAAGACTTTTCGAAGGACATTTTATACTACTTATGACTAGCTTTATCAATTTAAGTCAAAATATCAAAATTCTAAATTTTGAAAAATTTTGAAAATGTTGTAAGGGGGGTGCTTCGAAAAATTCAAATTCAAATTTACACCTAAATTAAGGGTTTTTCTTCGATATTTTCCACAATTTTCATCGCAAAGACTTTTCGAAGGACATTTTATACTATTTATGACTAGCTTTATCAATTTAAGTCAAAATATCGAAATTCTAAATTTTGAAAAATTTTGAAAATGTTGTAAGGGGGGGTGCTTCGAAAAATTCAAATTCAAATTTACACCTAAATTAAGGGTTTTTCTTCGATATTTTCCACAATTTTCACCGCAAAGACTTTTCGAAGGACATTTTATACTATTTATGACTAGCTTTATCAATTTAAGTCAAAATATCGAAATTCTAAATTTTGAAAAATTTTGAAAATGTTGTAAGGGGGGTGCTTCGAAAAATTCAAATTCAAATTTACACCTAAATTAAGGGTTTTTCTTCGATATTTTCCACAATTTTCATCGCAAAGACTTTTCGAAGGACATTTTATACTACTTATGACTAGCTTTATCAATTTAAGTCAAAATATCAAAATTCTAAATTTTGAAAAATTTTGAAAATGTTGTAAGGGGGGTGCTTCGAAAAATTCAAATTCAAATTTACACCTAAATTAAGGGTTTTTCTTCGATATTTTCCACAATTTTCACCGCAAAGACTTTTCGAAGGACATTTTATACTACTTATGACTAGCTTTATCAATTTAAGTCAAAATATCAAAATTCTAAATTTTGAAAAATTTTGAAAATGTTGTAAGGGGGGTGCTTCGAAAAATTCAAATTCAAATTTACACCTAAATTAAGGGTTTTTCTTCGATATTTTCCACAATTTTCATCGCAAAGACTTTTCGAAGGACATTTTATACTACTTATGACTAGCTTTATCAATTTAAGTCAAAATATCAAAATTCTAAATTTTGAAAAATTTTGAAAATGTTGTAAGGGGGTGCTTCGAAAAATTCAAATTCAAATTTACACCTAAATTAAGGGTTTTTCTTCGATATTTTCCACAATTTTCACCGCAAAGACTTTTCGAAGGACATTTTATACTATTTATGACTAGCTTTATCAATTTAAGTCAAAATATCGAAATTCTAAATTTTGAAAAATTTTGAAAATGTTGTAAGGGGGGTGCTTCGAAAAATTCAAATTCAAATTTACACCTAAATTAAGGGTTTTTCTTCGATATTTTCCACAATTTTCATCGCAAAGACTTTTCGAAGGACATTTTATACTACTTATGACTAGCTTTATCAATTTAAGTCAAAATATCAAAATTCTAAATTTTGAAAAATTTTGAAAATGTTGTAAGGGGGGTGCTTCGAAAAATTCAAATTCAAATTTACACCTAAATTAAGGGTTTTTCTTCGATATTTTTCACAATTTTCACCGCAAAGACTTTTCGAAGGACATTTTATACTACTTATGACTACCTCTATCAACTTAAGTCAAAATATCAAAATTCTAAATTTTGAAAAATTTTGAAAATGTTGTAAGGGGGGTGCTTCGAAAAATTCAAATTCAAATTTACACCTAAATTAAGGGTTTTTCTTCGATATTTTCCACAATTTTCATCGCAAAGACTTTTCGAAGGACATTTTATACTATTTATGACTAGCTTTATCAATTTAAGTCAAAATATCGAAATTCTAAATTTTGAAAAATTTTGAAAATGTTGTAAGGGGGGTGCTTCGAAAAATTCAAATTCAAATTTACACCTAAATTAAGGGTTTTTCTTCGATATTTTCCACAATTTTCATCGCAAAGACTTTTTGAAGGACATTTTATACTATTTATGACTAGCTTTATCAATTTAAGTCAAAATATCAAAATTCTAAATTTTGAAAAATTTTGAAAATGTTGTAAGGGGGGTGCTTCGAAAAATTCAAATTCAAATTTACACCTAAATTAAGGGTTTTTCTTCGATATTTTCCACAATTTTCATCGCAAAGACTTTTCGAAGGACATTTTATACTATTTATGACTAGCTTTATCAATTTAAGTCAAAATATCGAAATTCTAAATTTTGAAAAATTTTGAAAATGTTGTAAGGGGGGTGCTTCGAAAAATTCAAATTCAAATTTACACCTAAATTAAGGGTTTTTCTTCGATATTTTTCACAATTTTCACCGCAAAGACTTTTCGAAGGACATTTTATACTACTTATGACTACCTCTATCAACTTAAGTCAAAATATCAAAATTCTAAATTTTGGAAAATTTTGAAAATGTTGTAAGGGGGGTGCTTCGAAAAATTCAAATTCAAATTTACACCTAAATTAAGGGTTTTTCTTCGATATTTTCCACAATTTTCACCGCAAAGACTTTTCGAAGGACATTTTATACTATTTATGACTACCTCTATCAACTTAAGTCAAAATATCAAAATTCTAAATTTTGAAAAATTTTGAAAATGTTGTAAGGGGGGTGCTTCGAAAAATGCAAATTCAAATTTACACCTAAATTAAGGGTTTTTCTTCGATATTTTCCACAATTTTCATCGCAAAGACTTTTCGAAGGACATTTTATACTACTTATGACTAGCTCTATCAATTTAAGTCAAAATATCAAAATTCTAAATTTTGGAAAATTTTGAAAATGTTGTAAGGGGGGTGCTTCGAAAAATTCAAATTCAAATTTACACCTAAATTAAGGGTTTTTCTTCGATATTTTCCACAATTTTCACCGCAAAGACTTTTCGAAGGACATTTTATACTATTTATGACTAGCTTTATCAATTTAAGTCAAAATATCGAAATTCTAAATTTTGAAAAATTTTGAAAATGTTGTAAGGGGGGTGCTTCGAAAAATTCAAATTCAAATTTACACCTAAATTAAGGGTTTTTCTTCGATATTTTCCACAATTTTCATCGCAAAGACTTTTCGAAGGACATTTTATACTATTTATGACTAGCTTTATCAATTTAAGTCAAAATATCGATATTCTAAATTTTGAAAAATTTTGAAAATGTTGTAAGGGGGGTGCTTCAAAAAATTCAAATTCAAATTTACACCTAAATTAAGGGTTTTTCTTCGATATTTTCCACAATTTTCATCGCAAAGACTTTTCGAAGGACATTTTATACTACTTATGACTACCTCTATCAATTTAAGTCAAAATATCAAAATTCTAAATTTTGAAAAATTTTGAAAATGTTGTAAGGGGGGTGCTTCGAAAAATTCAAATTCAAATTTACACCTAAATTAAGGGTTTTTCTTCGATATTTTCCACAATTTTCACCGCAAAGACTTTTCGAAGGACATTTTATACTACTTATGACTAGCTCTATCAATTTAAGTCAAAATATCAAAATTCTAAATTTTGAAAAATTTTGAAAATGTTGTAAGGGGGGTGCTTCGAAAAATTCAAATTCAAATTTACACCTAAATTAAGGGTTTTTCTTCGATATTTTCCACAATTTTCACCGCAAAGACTTTTCGAAGGACATTTTATACTACTTATGACTAGCTCTATCAATTTAAGTCAAAATATCAAAATTCTAAATTTTGGAAAATTTTGAAAATGTTGTAAGGGGGGTGCTTCGAAAAATTCAAATTCAAATTTACACCTAAATTAAGGGTTTTTCTTCGATATTTTCCACAATTTTCACCGCAAAGACTTTTCGAAGGACATTTTATACTATTTATGACTAGCTCTATCAACTTAAGTCAAAATATCAAAATTCTAAATTTTGAAAAATTTTGAAAATGTTGTAAGGGGGGTGCTTCGAAAAATCAAATTCAAATTTACACCTAAATTAAGGGTTTTCTTCGATATTTTCCACAATTTTCATCGCAAAGACTTTTCGAAGGACATTTTATACTATTTATGACTAGCTTTATCAATTTAAGTCAAAATATCGAAATTCTAAATTTTGAAAAATTTTGAAAATGTTGTAAGGGGGGTGCTTCGAAAAATTCAAATTCAAATTTACACCTAAATTAAGGGTTTTTCTTCGATATTTTCCACAATTTTCATCGCAAAGACTTTTCGAAGGACATTTTATACTACTTATGACTACCTCTATCAATTTAAGTCAAAATATCAAAATTCTAAATTTTGAAAAATTTTGAAAATGTTGTAAGGGGGGTGCTTCGAAAAATTCAAATTCAAATTTACACCTAAATTAAGGGTTTTTCTTCGATATTTTCCACAATTTTCACCGCAAAGACTTTTCGAAGGACATTTTATACTATTTATGACTAGCTTTATCAATTTAAGTCAAAATATCGAAATTCTAAATTTTGAAAAATTTTGAAAATGTTGTAAGGGGGTGCTTCGAAAAATTCAAATTCAAATTTACACCTAAATTAAGGGTTTTTCTTCGATATTTTCCACAATTTTCATCGCAAAGACTTTTCGAAGGACATTTTATACTATTTATGACTAGCTTTATCAATTTAAGTCAAAATATCGAAATTCTAAATTTTGAAAAATTTTGAAAATGTTGTAAGGGGGGTGCTTCGAAAAATTCAAATTCAAATTTACACCTAAATTAAGGGTTTTTCTTCGATATTTTCCACAATTTTCACCGCAAAGACTTTTCGAAGGACATTTTATACTATTTATGACTAGCTTTATCAATTTAAGTCAAAATATCGAAATTCTAAATTTTGAAAAATTTTGAAAATGTTGTAAGGGGGGTGCTTCGAAAAATTCAAATTCAAATTTACACCTAAATTAAGGGTTTTTCTTCGATATTTTCCACAATTTTCATCGCAAAGACTTTTCGAAGGACATTTTATACTATTTATGACTAGCTTTATCAATTTAAGTCAAAATATCGAAATTCTAAATTTTGAAAAATTTTGAAAATGTTGTAAGGGGGGTGCTTCGAAAAATTCAAATTCAAATTTACACCTAAATTAAGGGTTTTTCTTCGATATTTTCCACAATTTTCATCGCAAAGACTTTTCGAAGGACATTTTATACTACTTATGACTAGCTCTATCAACTTAAGTCAAAATATCAAAATTCTAAATTTTGAAAAATTTTGAAAATGTTGTAAGGGGGGTGCTTTGAAAAATTCAAATTCAAATTTACACCTAAATTAAGGGTTTTTCTTCGATATTTTCCACAATTTTCATCGCAAAGACTTTTCGAAGGACATTTTATACTATTTATGACTAGCTTTATCAATTTAAGTCAAAATATCGAAATTCTAAATTTTGAAAAATTTTGAAAATGTTGTAAGGGGGGTGCTTCGAAAAATTCAAATTCAAATTTACACCTAAATTAAGGGTTTTTCTTCGATATTTTCCACAATTTTCATCGCAAAGACTTTTCGAAGGACATTTTATACTACTTATGACTAGCTTTATCAATTTAAGTCAAAATATCGAAATTCTAAATTTTGAAAAATTTTGAAAATGTTGTAAGGGGGGTGCTTTAAAAAAATCAAATTCAAATTTACACCTAAATTAAGGGTTTTTCTTCGATATTTTCCACAATTTTCATCGCAAAGACTTTTCGAAGGACATTTTATACTACTTATGACTAGCTTTATCAATTTAAGTCAAAATATCAAAATTCTAAATTTTGAAAAATTTTGAAAATGTTGTAAGGGGGGTGCTTCGAAAAATTCAAATTCAAATTTACACCTAAATTAAGGGTTTTTCTTCGATATTTTCCACAATTTTCATCGCAAAGACTTTTCGAAGGACATTTTATACTACTTATGACTACCTCTATCAATTTAAGTCAAAATATCGAAATTCTAAATTTTGAAAAATTTTGAAAATGTTGTAAGGGGGGTGCTTCGAAAAATTCAAATTCAAATTTACACCTAAATTAAGGGTTTTTCTTCGATATTTTCCACAATTTTCATCGCAAAGACTTTTCGAAGGACATTTTATACTATTTATGACTAGCTTTATCAATTTAAGTCAAAATATCGAAATTCTAAATTTTGAAAAATTTTGAAAATGTTGTAAGGGGGGTGCTTCGAAAAATTCAAATTCAAATTTACACCTAAATTAAGGGTTTTTCTTCGATATTTTCCACAATTTTCATCGCAAAGACTTTTCGAAGGACATTTTATACTACTTATGACTACCTCTATCAATTTAAGTCAAAATATCAAAATTCTAAATTTTGAAAAATTTTGAAAATGTTGTAAGGGGGGTGCTTCGAAAAATTCAAATTCAAATTTACACCTAAATTAAGGGTTTTTCTTCGATATTTTCCACAATTTTCACCGCAAAGACTTTTCGAAGGACATTTTATACTACTTATGACTACCTCTATCAATTTAAGTCAAAATATCAAAATTCTAAATTTTGAAAAATTTTGAAAATGTTGTAAGGGGGGTGCTTCGAAAAATTCAAATTCAAATTTACACCTAAATTAAGGGTTTTTCTTCGATATTTTCCACAATTTTCATCGCAAAGACTTTTCGAAGGACATTTTATACTACTTATGACTACCTCTATCAATTTAAGTCAAAATATCAAAATTCTAACTTTTGAAAAATTTTGAAAATGTTGTAAGGGGGTGCTTCGAAAAATTCAAATTTAAATTTACACCTAAATTAAGGGTTTTTCTTCGATATTTTCCACAATTTTTATCGCAAAGACTTTTCGAAGGACATTTTATACTACTTATGACTACCTCTATCAATTTAAGTCAAAATATCGAAATTCTAAATTTTGAAAAATTTTGAAAATGTTGTAAGGGGGGTGCTTCGAAAAATTCAAATTCAAATTTACACCTAAATTAAGGGTTTTTCTTCGATATTTTCCACAATTTTCATCGCAAAGACTTTTCGAAGGACATTTTATACTATTTATGACTAGCTTTATCAATTTAAGTCAAAATATCGATATTCTAAATTTTGAAAAATTTTGAAAATGTTGTAAGGGGGGTGCTTCGAAAAATTCAAATTCAAATTTACACCTAAATTAAGGGTTTTTCTTCGATATTTTCCACAATTTTCATCGCAAAGACTTTTCGAAGGACATTTTATACTACTTATGACTACCTCTATCAATTTAAGTCAAAATATCAAAATTCTAAATTTTGAAAAATTTTGAAAATGTTGTAAGGGGGGTGCTTCGAAAAATTCAAATTCAAATTTACACCTAAATTAAGGGTTTTTCTTCGATATTTTCCACAATTTTCATCGCAAAGACTTTTCGAAGGACATTTTATACTATTTATGACTAGCTTTATCAATTTAAGTCAAAATATCGATATTCTAAATTTTGAAAAATTTTGAAAATGTTGTAAGGGGGGTGCTTCGAAAAATTCAAATTCAAATTTACACCTAAATTAAGGGTTTTTCTTCGATATTTTCCACAATTTTCACCGCAAAGACTTTTCGAAGGACATTTTATACTACTTATGACTACCTCTATCAACTTAAGTCAAAATATCAAAATTCTAAATTTTGAAAAATTTTGAAAATGTTGTAAGGGGGGGTGCTTCGAAAAATTCAAATTCAAATTTACACCTAAATTAAGGGTTTTTCTTCGATATTTTCCACAATTTTCATCGTAAAGACTTTTCGAAGGACATTTTATACTATTTATGACTAGCTTTATCAATTTAAGTCAAAATATCAAAATTCTAAATTTTGAAAAATTTTGAAAATGTTGTAAGGGGGGTGCTTCGAAAAATTCAAATTCAAATTTACACCTAAATTAAGGGGTTTTCTTCGATATTTTCCACAATTTTCATCGCAAAGACTTTTCGAAGGACATTTTATACTACTTATGACTACCTCTATCAATTTAAGTCAAAATATCAAAATTCTAAATTTTGAAAAATTTTGAAAATGTTGTAAGGGGGGGTGCTTCGAAAAATTCAAATTCAAATTTACACCTAAATTAAGGGTTTTTCTTCGATATTTTCCACAATTTTCATCGCAAAGACTTTTCGAAGGACATTTTATACTACTTATGACTACCTCTATCAATTTAAGTCAAAATATCAAAATTGTAAATTTTGAAAAATTTTGAAATTGTTGTAAGGGGGGTGCTTCGAAAAATTCAAATTCAAATTTACACCTAAATTATGGGTTTTTCTTCGATATTTTCCACAATTTTCATCGCAAAGACTTTTCGAAGGACATTTTATACTACTTATGACTACCTCTATCAATTTAAGTCAAAATATCAAAATTCTAAATTTTGAAAAATTTTGAAAATGTTGTAAGGGGGGTGCTTCGAAAAATTCAAATTCAAATTTACACCTAAATTAAGGGTTTTTCTTCGATATTTTCCACAATTTTCATCGCAAAGACTTTTCGAAGGACATTTTATACTATTTATGACTAGCTTTATCAATTTAAGTCAAAATATCGATATTCTAAATTTTGAAAAATTTTGAAAATGTTGTAAGGGGGGTGCTTCGAAAAATTCAAATTCAAATTTACACCTAAATTAAGGGTTTTTCTTCGATATTTTCCACAATTTTCACCGCAAAGACTTTTTGAAGGACATTTTATACTACTTATGACTACCTCTATCAACTTAAGTCAAAATATCAAAATTCAAAATTTTGAAAAATTTTGAAAATGTTGTAAGGGGGGTGCTTCGAAAAATTCAAATTCAAATTAACACCTAAATTAAGGGTTTTTCTTCGATATTTTCCACAATTTTCATCGTAAAGACTTTTCGAAGGACATTTTATACTATTTATGACTAGCTTTATCAATTTAAGTCAAAATATCAAATTTCTAAATTTTGAAAAATTTTGAAAATGTTGTAAGGGGGGTGCTTCGAAAAATTCAAATTCAAATTTACACCTAAATTAAGGGTTTTTCTTCGATATTTTTTACAATTTTCACCGCAAAGACTTTTCGAAGGACATTTTATACTACTTATGACTACCTCTATCAACTTAAGTCAAAATATCAAAATTCTAAATTTTGAAAAATTTTGAAAATGTTGTAAGGGGGGTGCTTCGAAAAATTCAAATTCAAATTTACACCTAAATTAAGGGTTTTTCTTCGATATTTTTCACAATTTTCACCGCAAAGACTTTTTGAAGGACATTTTATACTATTTATGACTAGCTTTATTAATTTAAGTCAAAATATCGATATTCTAAATTTTGAAAAATTTTGAAAATGTTGTAAGGGTGCTTCGAAAAATTCAAATTCAAATTTACACCTAAATTAAGGGTTTTTCTTCGATATTTTCCACAATTTTCATCGTAAAGACTGTTCGAAGGACATTTTATACTACTTATGACTAGCTTTATCAATTTAAGTCAAAATATCGAAATTCTAAATTTTGAAAAATTTTGAAAATGTTGTAAGGGGGGTGCTTCGAAAAATTCAAATTCAAATTTACACCTAAATTAAGGGTGTTTCTTCGATATTTTCCACAATTTTCACCGCAAAGACTTTTCGAAGGAAATTTTATACTATTTATGACTAGCTTTATCAATTTAAGTCAAAATATCGAAATTCTAAATTTTGAAAAATTTTGAAAATGTTGTAAGGGGGGTGCTTCGAAAAATTCAAATTCAAATTTACACCTAAATTAAGGGTTTTTCTTCGATATTTTCCACAATTTTCACCGCAAAGACTTTTTGAAGGACATTTTATACTACTTATGACTACCTCTATCAACTTAAGTCAAAATATCAAAATTCTAAATTTTGAAAAATTTTGAAAATGTTGTAAGGGGGGTGCTTCGAAAAATTCAAATTCAAATTTACACCTAAACTAAGGGTTTTTCTTCGATATTTTCCACAATTTTCACCGCAAAGACTTTTCGAAGGACATTTTATACTATTTATGACTAGCTTTATCAATTTAAGTCAAAATATCGATATTCTAAATTTTGAAAAATTTTGAAAATGTAAGGGGGTGCTTCGAAAAATTCAAATTCAAATTTACACCTAAATTAAGGGTTTTTCTTCGATATTTTTCATCGTAAAGACTGTTCGAAGGACATTTTATACTACTTATGACTAGCTTTATCAATTTAAGTCAAAATATCAAAATTCTAAATTTTGAAAAATTTTGAAAATGTTGTAAGGGGGGTGCTTCGAAAAATTCAAATTCAAATTTACACCTAAATTAAGGGTTTTTCTTCGATATTTTTCACAATTTTCATCGCAAAGACTTTTCGAAGGACATTTTATACTATTTATGACTAGCTTTATCAATTTAAGTCAAAATATCGAAATTCTAAATTTTGAAAAATTTTGAAAATGTTGTAAGGGGGGTGCTTCGAAAAACTCAAACTCAAATTTACACCTAAATTAAGGGTTTTTCTTCGATATTTTCCACAATTTTCACCGCAAAGACTTTTCGAAGGACATTTTATACTATTTATGACTAGCGTTATCAATTTAAGTCAAAATATCGAAATTCTAAATTTTGAAAAATTTTGAAAATGTTGTAAGGGGGTGCTTCGAAAAATTCAAATTCAAATTTACACCTAAATTAAGGGTTTTTCTTCGATATTTTCCACAATTTTCATCGCAAAGACTTTTCGAAGGACATTTTATACTATTTATGACTAGCTTTATCAATTTAAGTCAAAATATCGAAATTCTAAATTTTGAAAAATTTTGAAAATGTTGTAAGGGGGTGCTTCGAAAAACTCAAACTCAAATTTACACCTAAATTAAGGGTTTTTCTTCGATATTTTCCACAATTTTCACCGCAAAGACTTTTCGAAGGACATTTTATACTATTTATGACTAGCGTTATCAATTTAAGTCAAAATATCGAAATTCTAAATTTTGAAAAATTTTGAAAATGTTGTAAGGGGGGTGCTTCGAAAAATTCAAATTCAAATTTACACCTAAATTAAGGGTGTTTCTTCGATATTTTCCACAATTTTCACCGCAAAGACTTTTCGAAGGAAATTTTATACTATTTATGACTAGCTTTATCAATTTAAGTCAAAATATCGAAATTCTAAATTTTGAAAAATTTTGAAAATGTTGTAAGGGGGTGCTTCGAAAAATTCAAATTCAAATTTACACCTAAATTAAGGGTTTTTCTTCGATATTTTCCACAATTTTCACCGCAAAGACTTTTGAAGGACATTTTATACTACTTATGACTACCTCTATCAACTTAAGTCAAAATATCAAAATTCTAAATTTTGAAAAATTTTGAAAATGTTGTAAGGGGGTGCTTCGAAAAATTCAAATTCAAATTTACACCTAAACTAAGGGTTTTTCTTCGATATTTTCCACAATTTTCACCGCAAAGACTTTTCGAAGGACATTTTATACTATTTATGACTAGCTTTATCAATTTAAGTCAAAATATCGATATTCTAAATTTTGAAAAATTTTGAAAATGTTGTAAGGGGGGTGCTTCGAAAAATTCAAATTCAAATTTACACCTAAATTAAGGGTTTTTCTTCGATATTTTTCATCGTAAAGACTGTTCGAAGGACATTTTATACTACTTATGACTAGCTTTATCAATTTAAGTCAAAATATCAAAATTCTAAATTTTGAAAAATTTTGAAAATGTTGTAAGGGGGGTGCTTCGAAAAATTCAAATTCAAATTTACACCTAAATTAAGGGTTTTTCTTCGATATTTTTCACAATTTTCATCGCAAAGACTTTTCGAAGGACATTTTATACTATTTATGACTAGCTTTATCAATTTAAGTCAAAATATCGAAATTCTAAATTTTGAAAAATTTTGAAAATGTTGTAAGGGGGGTGCTTCGAAAAAACTCAAACTCAAATTTACACCTAAATTAAGGGTTTTTCTTCGATATTTTCCACAATTTTCACCGCAAAGACTTTTCGAAGGACATTTTATACTATTTATGACTAGCGTTATCAATTTAAGTCAAAATATCGAAATTCTAAATTTTGAAAAATTTTGAAAATGTTGTAAGGGGGGTGCTTCGAAAAATTCAAATTCAAATTTACACCTAAATTAAGGGTTTTTCTTCGATATTTTCCACAATTTTCATCGCAAAGACTTTTCGAAGGACATTTTATACTATTTATGACTAGCTTTATCAATTTAAGTCAAAATATCGAAATTCTAAATTTTGAAAAATTTTGAAAATGTTGTAAGGGGGGTGCTTCGAAAAACTCAAACTCAAATTTACACCTAAATTAAGGGTTTTTCTTCGATATTTTCCACAATTTTCACCGCAAAGACTTTTCGAAGGACATTTTATACTATTTATGACTAGCGTTATCAATTTAAGTCAAAATATCGAAATTCTAAATTTTGAAAAATTTTGAAAATGTTGTAAGGGGGGTGCTTCGAAAAATTCAAATTCAAATTTACACCTAAATTAAGGGTTTTTCTTCGATATTTTCCACAATTTTCACCGCAAAGACTTTTCGAAGGAAATTTTATACTATTTATGACTAGCTTTATCAATTTAAGTCAAAATATCGAAATTCTAAATTTTGAAAAATTTTGAAAATGTTGTAAGGGGGTGCTTCGAAAAATTCAAATTCAAATTTACACCTAAATTAAGGGTTTTTCTTCGATATTTTCCACAATTTTCACCGCAAAGACTTTTTGAAGGACATTTTATACTACTTATGACTACCTCTATCAACTTAAGTCAAAATATCAAAATTCTAAATTTTGAAAAATTTTGAAAATGTTGTAAGGGGGGTGCTTCGAAAAATTCAAATTCAAATTTACACCTAAACTAAGGGTTTTTCTTCGATATTTTCCACAATTTTCACCGCAAAGACTTTTCGAAGGACATTTTATACTATTTATGACTAGCTTTATCAATTTAAGTCAAAATATCGATATTCTAAATTTTGAAAAATTTTGAAAATGTTGTAAGGGGGTGCTTCGAAAAATTCAAATTCAAATTTACACCTAAATTAAGGGTTTTTCTTCGATATTTTTCATCGTAAAGACTGTTCGAAGGACATTTTATACTACTTATGACTAGCTTTATCAATTTAAGTCAAAATATCAAAATTCTAAATTTTGAAAAATTTTGAAAATGTTGTAAGGGGGGTGCTTCGAAAAATTCAAATTCAAATTTACACCTAAATTAAGGGTTTTTCTTCGATATTTTCCACAATTTTCATCGCAAAGACTTTTCGAAGGACATTTTATACTATTTATGACTAGCTTTATCAATTTAAGTCAAAATATCGAAATTCTAAATTTTGAAAAATTTTGAAAATGTTGTAAGGGGGTGCTTCGAAAAACTCAAACTCAAATTTACACCTAAATTAAGGGTTTTTCTTCGATATTTTCCACAATTTTCACCGCAAAGACTTTTCGAAGGACATTTTATACTATTTATGACTAGCGTTATCAATTTAAGTCAAAATATCGAAATTCTAAATTTTGAAAAATTTTGAAAATGTTGTAAGGGGGGTGCTTCGAAAAATTCAAATTCAAATTTACACCTAAATTAAGGGTTTTTCTTCGATATTTTCCACAATTTTCATCGCAAAGACTTTTCGAAGGACATTTTATACTATTTATGACTAGCTTTATCAATTTAAGTCAAAATATCGAAATTCTAAATTTTGAAAAATTTTGAAAATGTTGTAAGGGGGGTGCTTCGAAAAACTCAAACTCAAATTTACACCTAAATTAAGGGTTTTTCTTCGATATTTTCCACAATTTTCACCGCAAAGACTTTTCGAAGGACATTTTATACTATTTATGACTAGCGTTATCAATTTAAGTCAAAATATCGAAATTCTAAATTTTGAAAAATTTTGAAAATGTTGTAAGGGGGGTGCTTCGAAAAATTCAAATTCAAATTTACACCTAAATTTAGGGTGTTTCTTCGATATTTTCCACAATTTTCACCGCAAAGACTTTTCGAAGGAAATTTTATACTATTTATGACTAGCTTTATCAATTTAAGTCAAAATATCGAAATTCTAAATTTTGAAAAATTTTGAAAATGTTGTAAGGGGGGTGCTTCGAAAAATTCAAATTCAAATTTACACCTAAATTAAGGGTTTTTCTTCGATATTTTCCACAATTTTCACCGCAAAGACTTTTTGAAGGACATTTTATACTACTTATGACTACCTCTATCAACTTAAGTCAAAATATCAAAATTCTAAATTTTGAAAAATTTTGAAAATGTTGTAAGGGGGGTGCTTCGAAAAATTCAAATTCAAATTTACACCTAAACTAAGGGTTTTTCTTCGATATTTTCCACAATTTTCACCGCAAAGACTTTTCGAAGGACATTTTATACTATTTATGACTAGCTTTATCAATTTAAGTCAAAATATCGATATTCTAAATTTTGAAAAATTTTGAAAATGTTGTAAGGGGGTGCTTCGAAAAATTCAAATTCAAATTTACACCTAAATTAAGGGTTTTTCTTCGATATTTTCCACAATTTTCATCGTAAAGACTTTTCGAAGGACATTTTATACTACTTATGACTAGCTTTATCAATTTAAGTCAAAATATCAAAATTCTAAATTTTGAAAAATTTTGAAAATGTTGTAAGGGGGGTGCTTCGAAAAATTCAAATTCAAATTTACACCTAAATTAAGGGTTTTTCTTCGATATTTTCCACAATTTTCATCGCAAAGACTTTTCGAAGGACATTTTATACTATTTATGACTAGCTTTATCAATTTAAGTCAAAATATCGAAATTCTAAATTTTGAAAAATTTTGAAAATGTTGTAAGGGGGGTGCTTCGAAAAACTCAAACTCAAATTTACACCTAAATTAAGGGTTTTTCTTCGATATTTTCCACAATTTTCACCGCAAAGACTTTTCGAAGGACATTTTATACTATTTATGACTAGCGTTATCAATTTAAGTCAAAATATCGAAATTCTAAATTTTGAAAAATTTTGAAAATGTTGTAAGGGGGGTGCTTCGAAAAATTCAAATTCAAATTTACACCTAAATTAAGGGTTTTTCTTCGATATTTTCCACAATTTTCATCGCAAAGACTTTTCGAAGGACATTTTATACTATTTATGACTAGCTTTATCAATTTAAGTCAAAATATCGAAATTCTAAATTTTGAAAAATTTTGAAAATGTTGTAAGGGGGGTGCTTCGAAAAACTCAAATTCAAATTTACACCTAAATTAAGGGTTTTTCTTCGATATTTTCCACAATTTTCACCGCAAAGACTTTTCGAAGGACATTTTATACTATTTATGACTAGCGTTATCAATTTAAGTCAAAATATCGAAATTCTAAATTTTGAAAAATTTTGAAAATGTTGTAAGGGGGGTGCTTCGAAAAATTCAAATTCAAATTTACACCTAAATTAAGGGTTTTTCTTCGATATTTTCCACAATTTTCATCGCAAAGACTTTTCGAAGGACATTTTATACTATTTATGACTAGCTTTATCAATTTAAGTCAAAATATCGATATTCTAAATTTTGAAAAATTTTGAAAATGTTGTAAGGGGGGTGCTTCGAAAAATTCAAATTCAAATTTACACCTAAATTAAGGGTTTTTCTTCGATATTTTTCACAATTTTCACCGCAAAGACTTTTCGAAGGACATTTTATACTATTTATGACTAGCTTTATCAATTTAAGTCAAAATATCGAAATTCTAAATTTTGAAAAATTTTGAAAATGTTGTAAGGGGGGTGCTTCGAAAAATTCAAATTCAAATTTACACCTAAATTAAGGGTTTTTCTTCGATATTTTCCACAATTTTCATCGCAAAGACTTTTCGAAGGACATTTTATACTATTTATGACTAGCTTTATCAATTTAAGTCAAAATATCGATATTCTAAATTTTCAAAAATTTTGAAAATGTTGTAAGGGGTATGCTTCGAAAAATTCAAATTCAAATTTACACCTAAATTAAGGGTTTTTGTTAGATATTTTCCACAATTTTCATCGCAAAGACTTTTCGAAGGACATTTTATACTACTTATGACTACCTCTATCAACTTAAGTCAAAATATCAAAATTCTAAATTTTGAAAAATTTTGAAAATGTTGTAAGGGGGGTGCTTTGTCACAAATTTACACCTAAATTAAGGATTTTTCTTCGATATTTTCCACAATTTTCATCGCAAATACTTTTCGAAGGACATTTTATACTATTTATGACTAGCTTTATCAATTTAAGTCAAAATATCGATATTTTAAATTTTGAAAAATTTTGAAAATGTTGTAAGGGGGGTGCTTCGAAAAATTCAAATTCAAATTTACACCTAAATTAAGGGTTTTTCTTCGATATTTTCCACAATTTTCACCGCAAAGACTTTTCGAAGGACATTTTATACTATTTATGACTAGCTTTATCAATTTAAGTCAAAATATCGAAATTCTAAATTTTGAAAAATTTTGAAAATGTTGTAAGGGGGTGCTTCGAAAAATTCAAATTCAAATTTACACCTAAATTAAGGGTTTTTCTTCGATATTTTCCACAATTTTCATCGTAAAGACTGTTCGAAGGACATTTTATACTACTTATGACTAGCTTTATCAATTTAAGTCAAAATATCAAAATTCTAAATTTTGAAAAATTTTGAAAATGTTGTAAGGGGGGTGCTTCGAAAAATTCAAATTCAAATGTACACCTAAATTAAGGGTTTTTCTTCGATATTTTTCACAATTTTCACAGCAAAGACTTTTCGAAGGACATTTTATACTACTTATGACTACCTCTATCAACTTAAGTCAAAATATCAAAATTCTAAATTTTGAAAAATTTTGAAAATGTTGTAAGGGGGGTGCTTCGAAAAATTCAAATTCAAATTTACACCTAAATTAAGGGTTTTTCTTCGATATTTTCCACAATTTTCATCGCAAATACTTTTCGAAGGACATTTTATACTATTTATGACTAGCTTTATCAATTTAAGTCAAAATATCGAAATTCTAAATTTTGAAAAATTTTGAAAATGTTGTAAGGGGGTGCTTCGAAAAATTCAAATTCAAATTTACACCTAAATTAAGGGTTTTTCTTCGATATTTTCCACAATTTTCATCGTAAAGACTTTTTGAAGGACATTTTATACTACTTATGACTAGCTTTATCCAATTTAAGTCAAAATATCAAAATTCTAAATTTTGAAAAATTTTGAAAATGTTGTAAGGGGGTGCTTCGAAAAATTCAAATTCAAATTTACACCTAAATTAAGGGTTTTTCTTCGATATTTTCCACAATTTTCATCGCAAAGACTTTTCGAAGGACATTTTATACTATTTATGACTAGCTTTATCAATTTAAGTCAAAATATCGAAATTCTAAATTTTGAAAAATTTTGAAAATGTTGTAAGGGGGGTGCTTCGAAAAATTCAAATTCAAATTAACACCTAAATTAAGGGTTTTTCTTCGATATTTTCCACAATTTTCACCGCAAAGACTTTTCGAAGGACATTTTATACTACTTATGACTACCTCTATCAACTTAAGTCAAAATATCAAAATTCTAAATTTTGGAAAATTTTGAAAATGTTGTAAGGGGGGTGCTTCGAAAAATTCAAATTCAAATTTACACCTAAATTAAGGGTTTTTCTTCGATATTTTCCACAATTTTCACCGCAAAGACTTTTCGAAGGAAATTTTATACTATTTATGACTACCTCTATCAACTTAAGTCAAATATCAAAATTCTAAATTTTGAAAAATTTTGAAAATGTTGTAAGGGGGGTGCTTCGAAAAATGCAAATTCAAATTTACACCTAAATTAAGGGTTTTTCTTCGATATTTTCCACAATTTTCATCGCAAAGACTTTTCGAAGGACATTTTATACTACTTATGACTACCTCTATCAATTTAAGTCAAAATATCAAAATTCTAAATTTTGGAAAATTTTTAAAATGTTGTAAGGGGGGTGCTTCGAAAAATTCAAATTCAAATTTACACCTAAATTAAGGGTTTTTCTTCGATATTTTCCACAATTTTCACCGCAAAGACTTTTCGAAGGAAATTTTATACTATTTATGACTAGCTTTATCAATTTAAGTCAAAATATCGAAATTCTAAATTTTGAAAAATTTTGAAAATGTTGTAAGGGGGGTGCTTCAAAAAATTCAAATTCAAATTTACACCTAAATTAAGGGTTTTTCTTCGATATTTTCCACAATTTTCATCGCAAAGACTTTTCGAAGGACATTTTATACTATTTATGACTAGCTTTATCAATTTAAGTCAAAATATCGATATTCTAAATTTTGAAAAATTTTGAAAATGTTGTAAGGGGGGTGCTTCGAAAAATTCAAATTCAAATTTACAAATAAATTAAGGGTTTTTCTTCGATATTTTTCACAATTTTCATCGCAAAGACTTTTTGAAGGACATTTTATACTACTTATGACTACCTCTATCAATTTAAGTCAAAATATCAAAATTCTAAATTTTGAAAAATTTTGAAAATGTTGTAAGGGGGGTGCTTCGAAAAATTCAAATTCAAATTTACAAATAAATTAAGGGTTTTTCTTCGATATTTTTCACAATTTTCACCGCAAAGACTTTTTGAAGGACATTTTATACTACTTATGACTACCTCTATCAACTTAAGTCAAAATATCAAAATTCTAAATTTTGAAAAATTTTGAAAATGTTGTAAGGGGGGTGCTTCGAAAAATTCAAATTCAAATTTACACCTAAATTAAGGGTTTTTCTTCGATATTTTCCACAATTTTCACCGCAAAGACTTTCGAAGGACATTTTATACTACTTATGACTACCTCTATCAACTTAAGTCAAAATATCAAAATTCTAAATTTTGGAAAA